>VXCM01003370.1:0-60745 GCA_014773175.1 Lucifuga dentata
AGACATGAATAGGATGTAGCATTATTACGCATTATGACAGGATGCTGCATCACAAATAGACATGGCGCAGCCAGTGTCATTACCAAAGAAACAAGAACAAACTCACAACTCACATTTACTCATACAACCAGCAAGTAAGCAAAAATGCTGTAAAACACAAATAACACAATCACATTCAACAGGATTCCCCAGATTCCAGCCACATAAAAGTCCATCAAACTTACCAAAGCTGCTCGTCATCTGAAGACAAAGTCCATCCTCCTTTCTTTCTTTATAAAGTACTCCAATGCTGTACTCCAATGACGTAGGCCAAGGCCAGCTAGAAGGCCCTGACGTATAAAAGGACATGCCCAACATGGCAAACTCGAAATATGATTGGTTAAAATATGTGACAATCAACAACATCGTCCCATTTGCTTGAATAGCAGAGGGGATTCACTCGAGATTCTGAAGGCCTCAGGCTAGATTTTTTTACCTGGAGACAGCACAGGTGGAAAATCTGATTGGATAAAAGCTCTAATTTATATGAGCTGCCAGTGCAACTGAGGGAGAGAGTAGCGATGAAATGACATTAATAACAAAACTGATGGGAATGAACTTTGTAAAATACATATAGCATTAATAAAATGTATATTAAATTATAAAAACATAATTGGATGATTCTGACAATCTCTACGCTAGCAGAAAAGGCTTTGCTGGCCCTGACTGCCTGCCACTGGAACATAGATACTACAAAAGTTGTGGTGTGATGTAAATATGCAAAGCTTTCCCTCCGAGGGTTTGATTCATGTGTCATCTCCACACCAGCTAATAGATCCTAATCAGTAATTAATATTTCCCAGACGAGCCGTCTGTCTCTGACTTCCGATGTGATGCTCTACCTGTAATTACAGCCAATAAAAGCCTTAAATCGTCACACTCTTCTCAGCGCAGGGTCATCACAGCTAATCACAGCCTGAGACTTCATAATGGCCGTTTGCTCATGCAGGGCAGATGAAGTCTCAGGAGTCGGCCGCATGAAATGTTACCTTTATTAGACATGGTGAGAGCCACATTATTAATTTTTTTGCAATCTTACCGTAATAAAGACACAATATAAAGTAAGAGAGATAATTGAGGGAATTAAATGCAATCTAGAGCAATAATCGAATAGAAGCGCAGGCAGGAGGCTGCACAGGTTGGTTATTTTATTGCATGCCATTTTCTCTTCACACCCTTCTTCTCAATCGCGTGAATGGCAAAGAAGACGAGTTTACAAAGTCCAGATCTGAGGTACCAAGTCAACATCAGCTCATGAAAATAAAAAGAAAGAACATGACATCCAAAAACAAAGAAAATAAAGAATTTAGAAATCAGATTTTAACTGCTGTACCTTTAGGTGGTTATTAGCTGATAAAGGTCAGCGACTTCTCTACAGCTTGCAGCAAAAAAAAAAAAAAAAAAAAAATCCATATGGCAAAGTTATAGTTTATCCATGATTAAAATACATATTTCTTGATTCCAACAATACCATCCCGTAGTACACAAATCAGTCAAAATAATGTGACTATTAAAGGGAACTCCACCGATTCTGTACATCAGTTCAGTTTACTGGTTTTGGAGCATTATATAGCACTAATGCAGTGCCTGTTTGGACTAGCCTGGATTTTATGGTGCTGCAGCCTGGCATAATTTGTTGCGCACATCCTCGTGACCTAGCTTTGTTTGCAGTGCCCATGGAACGTATCCTGCCGCACAGACTATTTTGACTTCTATTCTGGTTCTCGAATTGAGCACATCTCAATTCGAGAACCGTTCATCCAAACAACTTCACGACACTACACATCCTTGGTCCTGAACAATAAACCTGCCGAATATCAACTTCATACAGTGCCGAGGTCCAGAGGTATTGGTGCCACAGACAGATTTCTGCCTTTATAGTGAAGTGTATAGTCTTTTGTGGCTGTACAGGAAGTTGACCTCTATGACATCATAAGAGTTTCTTTATGTTGCTCTTCAAGACTTCAAGTTTGAAAACTAAAGCCACTCGTAGATGTTGGGTGCTTTGAATTTGCTAAAATGGTTGAGAAGAGACTTCAGTTTTCAAACATGTATTGTCACCAACAGGAAGTAACCTAACCCTCGTGATGTCACAGAGGTCAATTTTCTTGACTTTGCACATCTCCCTCTATAGCCAGTAATGCATTTAATACTGTTATTTTCACATTTAATAGTGCTCCCCAAGAGCAATTAACTGAATTTGGTGTTAAATCGGTGAACTTCCCTTTTAAGACAAAAAAAGATCGCAAAAATAGATTTAATTGCACTAACTTGGTAAACAGATCACCTTCTTTCTCCAGCACGGCCGATCCTCAGCCACATTTTTATAATTGGCACTAATCGATTCACTAACGCTCATTAAACCTCAAAGTGTTAAAGCCTGCACACACTTTTTAGTTTTAAGATCTTCATTTCTTTGGCAACTAAATATGAATTCAAACCACTGACAATTATTTTTGGAAAGGTATTTGCTTTCATAATATTTTTATGCAGAAAAACCCAATTCTACCAACAACATGCAAAAATAATCCCACTCAAAACTTCTTTTCAGAACACATTCATTAGTTTCAGAAAAAGAAAAAAAAAAAGAAAAACACNCACTCAAAACTTCTTTTCAGAACACATTCATTAGTTTCAGAAAAAGAAAAAAAAAAAGAAAAACACACATGCTCCAGTCTTTGTTGCTCTCTCTCTCTCACACTCACATCAAGAAAATGTTGAGCAGCACTGAGATGAAATCTAACGATAAAATATGCAGAAATAAGCCTAAAATTGCATCAGACCCTGACCACACTGTGGCAGCTGAGTCTGAGATGAACCGCTGCAAACGCCGCCGGCTTTGGCATGATGCGCATATGAAAACAACACAGAGTGACAGCAGCAGGTATGTTCTTCGTTTGATGGTGAGTACTGGCTGTGTGAGCCGTTTGCTCTCAGTGTTTGTTCCATGTCGGGGCTGCGATAGGACCTCGGGAAGTTCTCTCCACCACTATCAGCTCATCAGGGTTGTCACGCGCCTTATAATGGAACAGAAGGTCTTGGATGGCTCGCTCCTCAATCTAGAGAGACAGAAAAGCACAAGATGGTTCCATAAAAGAGCACAGAGACACTGTCGGCAACAAAAGCTGAATTTGAGTGTAAAGATGAAAATGCTGATGCTGAAAATGCAGCGCCAGAGAGAAAAGCAGTGGAGCTGAGCACTTTGTGAAGGTGCTGACAGAAGCCTGGCGGCAACTTAAGAGGAGCCGAGAGGCTGTCAGGAGACAAAAATGGAGGCACCTCATTTCTAACCAACACTGTTCATAATGTGATGTTTGTTAGATGAAAGTCTGCCAAGGCAAAAAAGCAACACATTCAATGGTACAACCCCAAAGCATTATTCAGCCTTCCAGCTGGCTGCTGCATTCACAAACTACACCAAACGACACACTCAGTTGGGCTGAAGTATGCATGTGTGAGTGAGCGTGTAGGACAATAACACATACAAACAAGATGCGTTACCTGGATGAGCGCCAGCGGCTTCTCCCGGCTACGGATCAGCGCAGCCTCCTGCTGCTTTTCCTCCTCCACAATGGAGGCAAAGGTCACCAGGGAGGAGGTGGGGGGGCTGCCCACTGCTGCCAGCACCCAGGGCCTGAGGGAGGAGAGGGGTGACACAAAGAGGGTGGGGTGACAGGAAATATTAGTGTTTGAGTTGTGATAATGGCAAAGGAAAGCAACAAGAGTGTAGCCTGATGGACAAAGGTTGAGTCAACTATTCCTGACAAGCTCCTGTGTGTGAGCGGACGCCGGTCCACCTGCCTCACCATACACCATGCAAGTATTGTGTAACTGCATTTACACATCTTGTGCACTTGGTGTATCTACTTCCTTCACTACAGAAAATAACACTTTATTTTGATGTTGACCATGTGTACAAAACGGTGGTGAGACCAGCGATGTTGTATGGCTTAGAGACAGTGGCACTGAGGAAAAGACAGGAGGCAGAGCTAGAGGTAGCAGAGACTAAAATGCTGAGGTTCTCTTTGGGAGTGACGAGGATGGATAGGATCAGGAACGAGTACATCAGAGGGACAGCGCATGTTAGATGTTTTGGAGATAAAGTCAGAGAGGCCAGACTGAGATGGTTTGGACATGTACAGAGGAGGGATAGTGAACATATCGGTAGAAGGATGCTGAGGTTGGAACTGCCAGGCAGGAGGCCTAGAGGAAGACCAAAGAGGAGATTTATGGATGTAGTGAAAGAGGACATGAAGTTAGTTGGTGTGAGAGAAGAGGAGGCAGAGGATAGGGTTAGATGGAGGCAGATGATTCGCTGTGGTGACCCCTGAAGGGAAAGCCGAAAGGAAAAGAAGAAGAAGATTTTGATGTTGACCATCCATCAGGATCCTGACATGACACGGTACACCCCAACTTGTGAAAAGATGACCTCCACTCTGGTTTATGCAGGCTCGTGGTGAAGTCGCAGTTGTGTGTGTGTGTGTGTGTGTGTGTGTTCAAGACACAGCATTTGTTACCCATCTACTGTGTTTGTTGTCGGTATCCGTTCAAGATCCGAACCGATTTTGATGAAACTTGGTGGAAAGGTGGGGGATACCCCAGGGGACAACCCATTAAATTTTGCTGTTTCCATTTATTTCTCTTTAGGTTCACACTGTTGCATCACATCAACAAGGTTTTGTGTTCTAAACCATGTTCCATGTTCTCCTCATCGTTGCTTGTGTTTCTTCATCATTAAAAAACATGCTAGATTAATTCCTTTGGCTCCTAGCAGTTAGGCTCAGTCAAATGCAGAGGACATATTTCCCCATGGAAGTGTGCAATTATTTAAAAAACACTGATAGAAGAAAACAAATTTTGCCTGGAGGAAGTATATTAAGTATTAACGTGTCCAAATATGAGAAAATCTGGTCGTTGTGTTATTAGTCTTCAGTCCACTGACACCTGGATTTCCTGCATGGGTGATGCATTTCAATGCCATATGGAGAGTAGTGTGTGTATGTGTGTGTGTGTGTCACTGATGGTAGAAACACCTATGGAAAAGTTCAATGAAGACCCCCAAAAAAACAAAAGAATGTCTGACACTGACTCAAACCACAGAGATCGGAAAGAACATTTAAATTAAATGCGACTCGGGATGGAAACACATTCTCAGCAGGCTGCAGCCCTGAACTCATCGCTCTCTTTCTGTTCATCCAAACACCAAAAGGAACCTGAAACCTACTCCCTGTTCTGTATGATCAAATGTGACATGAGGTCTGCCCTTATCAATTCTGATTAGCATCAGAATTGATAAGCTTCGGCAGAGTGACTCACACACAGCCGCTTAATATCTGGCGGTGCGGCATGAAGCAGGCGCAGACGCAGACACACACACACACACACACACACACACACAGACACACCACAGGAAGTGAGCTCTATCTCTGATAAAAGAGCCACACTTAGAAAAGAAGATGAATTTAACTTTCTAGATGTGAAATGTCTCTGAGGCACAAGGAAGAAGTGCTACTTTTTATTCTCTCATAAACTGGCCTTCGTCAGAAATAGCAATCATATCAGATTATATCAATAAAATGTGAAAAACAAATATGTACACTGATTTCTCGGGCAAATAGCTCCTCTTTTCAGTTCAAACTTAATTCTCTGCTATCGGCTGATGAGGAAAATAAAGCCCTTTGGTGTGCAAACATACAAATACTAAACCATGTAAGTTAAAGCAATAAAACGTCTTCTGCCTTAAAAGGCTATTATTATTATTTTATCTAACTCAACATGGAGTTTGTATTGATGGACTGTGTGCTGTGTTTGCCCTTCTAATTTAGGTCGTTGTAAAGGTCATGCTGACTCAAGTAGGTAGTTCAACCTGACTTTACTGGGTCATTATAACAAAAAAACCATTCACCTCACGCAGCCTGAGAGCATCACGGCTTCTGTTTCCTGTCTCACTACAGCAGATCCTGTCAGTCAACAATTACATTTGACAAGTGGTCCAATCAGACTTCTGACTCAAAGCTGTTTTTTTTTTTTTTTTTTTNTTTTTTTTTTTTTTTTTTGTCTTCTGTCAGTGAGAGAATCAGTCTTTCATAGACACTCATTCATCGTAACTTCCCCTTTCATCTCTCAGTCTCATGACCTTGTGTGTTTATGTGCATACTGATCTGCTTTTAGGTTTTTTTTTTTTTTTTTAAATGTATCTCCAGAATATTCAGAAAGTTTCACATTTGGACATTTTGTGAATCTGATGAAAGATAAAAAGAGAAGTTATGGTTGGGTTTCATATTCAAGTAAAGATTAAGTTTATTTTAGGTCTTTTAATGAGATTAGATTTAGGATTTAAAAGACCATACCACCCATTTTGCATGTTTGAGCCTAATATATTCAATTTTCACGTAAGCTTACTGACAATCATTTCCCAAAGGATAAAACCGCTAAATCAGCTTTCCTGATATTTTGCAAAATCTCTTAATCTTTCAAAATCAAATAATCAAGCGATACACCCACCTTAAACATCAATGTTTCGTCTGCTAGTTACACAGCCTTATGAAGTTACGGTCATTTAAATTTTTCAATAAACGCAGGTCTTCTTTTGGGACTATATTCCCCAGTGGAGAAATATTCACTCTGCGCTTTTTATTACACTTAAACATTAAAATTATGTAACTTCTAAAAAAAACCCTGAATACGTGTTCACAATAATGGATTACCTATCCAAAGAATGTTTCAAGTATCAACAAGTTGATTTTAATAGCATATCAGAATGAACTGAAACCAATGGTGGNAGAATGTTTCAAGTATCAACAAGTTGATTTTAATAGCATATCAGAATGAACTGAAACCAATGGTGGACTGGAAGATAGGAAAAACATTTTTTTAACTCACTGTTCCAGTAGTATGCTTTGGGAAATGACTGTCAGTAACCTTACGTGTATGAAAATTGAATATATTAGGCTCAAACATGTAAAATGAGTGGTATGGTCCTTTAAGAAGTAGAGAATGACTAATTGAAAGGTATATAACTGTAAAGTAATGACGCCTCGACAGTGCCAACAGGTGGAAAATGGCAGTACTGACTCTAAGAGACTGTCTGTGTGTTGTCTGAATTATTCTGAGTATTTGGGTGTATACAGGCCCTTATTGCTGATATTCCTATATGTAGAAATATACGTACCCAGCAGGTCTTTCTGGCTCCGTGGTTTCAGCACACTTGAAAGTGACCCTCCTGGCAGCAGCAGGAGCAGCAACTGGGGGTCTGTGAGCACCTTGGGCTTTCTGGGCCCCTGTTTGCCCGAGTCTGATCAATCGGCTCTCCTCCTCTGCCAGCAGGTCCCGGAACGAGTGCGAGGAGGGCGGGGACTGCACTGCTGTTGCCCTGCACATGAAGTGAATCAGTAATTATGAGTTTCACAAAAACTCTTCTTTGCTGCTATTTTTTTTTTCCAGTGATTTGTGAAGTGTTTTTTATGTGATCTGATTACTTCTGGAGGTGGAGCAGCAGATCAGGTGACACTGCAGTGTGTATTTACATCTTATATTAATATTAATTTTTTTCCTGATATCTGGACACACATCATGGTATGAACAAGATAAAAATATGAAATATTTGTAATACACCATAAAAATGTTGGCTTGACCTAAAAGCTATGATTCAAAACATTTGATAACTAAAAATAAAAATACACATTTGAGAATCACCGCTTTTAAAGCAGCGTACACTTTACACTTGTTAGTCGTTTTCAAAGTCGGGCTCACTCACCAGGCCTTCCCACTGCCTCTGGATGGGGGGACTGCAGGGACTGTGGGGGTTGGTTTGAATTCAACACTGGCCTCCTTGTGGGCCATGGCCAACAACTTCCTCTGCTTCTGGGACAGTTTAGAGGGAACAGGGGATTGCTTGCTGCTGATGCTGACACTGCAAGCAGATTAGAAAATAAATACAGTTTTAAAAAAAAATCCATTCAGGTATTACAGTACAACTTTAAACTGGGTAGTAGTCTACAAAGTATTAAAAGTTATGAGTAAAGCTGAGGGTCAATCAGTCATTTATACTGTATTCCACCTTCAATAGTCTGTGTCATTTTGAAAAAAAGTCAGACTGCTGCAATGACATTCAATATTTTGGAAAGTCAGAAATTATTCTTCCAAATGTTGACTGTAAAGAAAAACACTCAGGTAAAATAAATTTATTGGACTTCTCATACCTCCCAGGGCTTTTGGGAGTAGCTCCAAGGGTCTGCAGAGAGTTGGCTTCCATGTCCATGATGGTTCTCAGATCCAAGACTGGAGGTGGACGAACAGGACTGCAGAAAGTAATAACACAGTCACAAATACTACAGAATTTCAAAAGCTCAATTTCACTTGTGATTTATTAAGTGGGGATGAAAACCTGCCTCCTCCTCCTCCAGACCTCCACCTCAAAACTAAGAAGGAGGATATAAGCTCTGTTGTGAAGAGCAGCTCCTATCAAATATCAAATCTGTTTTTCAAAGCATGTGGAAAAACTCATTTCTCCTCTCTGAATTTTCAGAGAGGAGAAATTCTTACAGCCAATTCCGTTGGAGACGGAATTGGCTGTAAGAAAGCAAAAAGGTGTCTGAGGTTTAGCGGAGGATTAAACATCTAACTCCATCTTACCAGGCAAGGACCTTGGTGATGGGTTGTGGAGCAGAGCTCTTGGGAGGAGTCGGGAGGCCGTTCCACAGGGAGGTTGGGGTGCTGGGAGGGGTCTTCAGCCTCTCAGCAACTGTTTTTTCATCCTGCAGATAATAAAAACAGCTGAAGATTTTCTGTTTCATTAGGCCTCACACTCTTATTGAGTATGTATTCAAGTATGAACTGCATATTGAAGATGTAAAATATTCAGAATTTGTAGCATCTCTTATATGAACTTTGCAGCCCTCATTACTGCACATGCGCGATGGCCGTGACACTAACCTCCGACCGGTCATGGAAGACAGGTGACTGCATGTCTCGGGGGCTGCCCACCCCCATGTAGCTGCCCTCTGAGTCTGATGTCATCAGCTCCTGCAGCGACTCGGTGGAGTTGGCCTTGCCAGACTTTATCAGACACGTTGAAACCACTGAGAGGAAAGACAGTGTGAGTTAAATTATTATATATACCAAATATAATGTGATGCATTTATAAGGAGCTGATGGCTGTGAGGGAAAAAATAAAAACGCTTTTATGTGTGTGTGTATGTGTGTGTACCTGCAGCAGGAGGGCTGTGGATGATGTCAGAGAGGGTGTAGCCACCTGAGCTGTCAGAGCGTCGCCTTGGTTTCTTTTTAGCTTTTACCTTGGCCTTCTTCAACAGCATTTCCCTGAGTTAAATCATTTTGTACAATCAATCATCATCTGATATGTATTTATGGTAAAAAAAAAAATATACATTTGTTTATACTCAGAGGTTAAGTTTACTAAGTAACATAGTTCTTGTTCGCTGCTTTCCAAATGTAGAGATTTCCCATTAAAAACCAGATCAACTCAAATACAACAAATTTTAAGTGTACATTAAGTACCCACATTTGTTTGTTTGTGGTCTGTACCCATATGAGAGCAAACATATAACTCAGAAATAAACTATTAGAACATTTGCACATGTTTACCGGCAGGAATGATCCACTTCTACTTCTGCTTTGGGGCTGAACGCTGAGTCCAGATCTTCATCCTCATACGCACTGAGGTCTGGGGCACCAGGGTACGGGGTGATGAGCCGCTTTTGCATGGTTGGGATCTGATAAAGCAAAGCAAAGCAAACTAACATTAAGTTAGTTTAAGTTATAAGTTAACATCCCACTTAACAAAATGAAATCTGTATTTAACTGAGTGAATCTTCTCTAGCAAACAAAACTGACCTCCTAAAAAACTGTCATCAAAATATAAGATCTAAGATTGACTTAAAGGACCAACCACCCATTTTGCATGTTTGAGCCTAATATATTCAATTTTCATAAACGCAAGATTTATGAAAATTGGTAAGGTGTATTTCTGCTTTCCTGATATTTTGTAAAATCTCTTAAACTTTCAAAATTAAATATTCAAGCAATACACCCACCTTAAAAATCGATGTTTCACCTGCTAATAGTTACATTACACAGCCTTATGAAGTCACAGTCATTTAAATTTTTCAATAAATGCAGGTCTTCTTTTGCGCTTAAACACTAAAATTAAGTAACTTCTAAAAAAAACCTGAATATACATCTTATTCGCGATGCTGGAATTACCTATCCCAAGAACGTTTCAAGTATCAATAAGTTGATTTTAATAGTGTACCAGAATGAACTGAAACCAAAGGCGGTCTGGAAGGTAGGAAACATTTTTTTAATTCACCGTACCAGTAGTATGCTTTGGGAAATGACCGTCAGTCATGTTACGTGCATGAAAATTGAATATATTAGGTTCAAACAACTGGTATGGTCCTTTAAAGAGAAACGATGCAAGGATTTTGTCACCTGAAACAACTGAAATGCATTCTGACAACCTGAATCCACAGAATGGTGGCAATTTACGTTCAGGATTTACAGCAAACCCAGCACTGAAATGCCAATGTATACAAAATAAATTTAACAAGGAAGTGGCTGCCATGACATCCATGTCATTTTAAAGGAAAATTACCCTAGGATATTCTTACACTGTACATTGTCAGTCCACAGTGTTTACTCAAGACAAAAAAAAAGTCTCTTGTGGCTGGCTATGTTTCATTCAATATTTCATACTGGTGGACAATTTGATATTGGCAATATTCCCTGTTATGACAACTCTAGAAAGAAACCCTCGCTCTTCGATTTCTGATGTTTACTGTGTAGACAGAAAACTAATTTACAATCAAATTCCTTTGCAACTACTGACGATATTAATGTTTGTTGAAGCTTCTCTAAGAAAACATCAATATAACATCAGAGCCATGATGCACCAATAGCTGTGTAATAACAGTCATAACTTTAGGTAGAATTAATCTTTATGTATTACGATAAAGCTCACCTCTGTGAAACTCATTTATTAAAAGGGACATACTCATTTGCATATAGATTTATTACAGTACATGCATCTTTCTTTACAGCAATACATTTTCACAGCATACACAAAATTTTTAGCTTTTTTTTTTTCTGAATGGAGGTAAATACTGCTTGAATAATTTAAGTCACATGCTGTTTTGCCAATAAATTCAAATCAACAAATAACGAGCAAACATGGAAATAATTAAATGAAAGATGTAAACTGGGTTGCATCTTGCTTTATGATTGTTCAGTTAACTACACAATTATTTTCCTCCAATGTTTAGGCCTGGGAGTAGATTTGTAAAAGTGTGAGGCCATGTCAGCTCTCCAGTTTCCAGGTAAAAGATAGGGGTTGTTTGAACTTCCTGTTGATTTAGTGGCCAGAGCAGTTTTATGTGCTGTGGGTTTGTGCGCCCAGAAAGAGCAGCAGGAAAATGAATTTTGGGCTCCAATTTTCAGCATTTTGCCACTGCAACCCTGAACAAGACAAGTGACTCAAATGAACAGACATTTTTCCACTTTTCTCCTTGAATCAACTACTTTGACCTGGTACTGTGACAAATGCTCTGTAGCCTACAGTTAAGCTATGTTGTCCCTCCAAAGAAAAGACAGGACTAATGCAGCCTCTATAGTTTAACTTGTGGCTGTGTGTGTGTGTGTGTGTGTGTGGCGGGGGGGGGCAGAATGACTCACCATCCCCCTGTAGGCTGCAGAGAGCTCCAGCAGCACTTCATCACTGAGAATATCCAGAGCTCTGAGGGCAACACAAACAAACATGAATCAAAGGAATAATTTTAGTTCTTTCCCTCAAACATTTGTCTTGCGTTGTTCCATGTGTGGAAATTGTTCCATTGTATCCATGGTACCTCTTGTAACATGGCATAGTACTTTTTTGGCGCTATAACAGACTGTTACATGTTAATTACAGCTACATTAAAGGCTTTGTTATAGCATCACACTGAAATGGTTTTGCATGCTATACTGTACATAAACTGATAAAAACCATAAAATGTTCCTAATCAACAGTATTAAAATCTGTAATTTAATCTTAAAATCTGTTATGTTCATCATTGCAGCACCAAAGTGACAGCGATGACTCTTTGTTTCTTACTTGGACTCCAGCAGGGCAGCCATGTTCACCACAATGAACTGGAGGCAGGAGAGTTTTAGCTGCTCAGCGTTGTACATGGCAGCAAACTGCAGCAGCTCTGCAGCGTTTTTCAGAGTCACTGCAAAGCAAACACCTTCTGTGTCATCTCACACTAAATCACTCAAATGCATGGATGTGTGTCTAAGAACATTCTTTTCAATTTTTATAATTGTGTAAAGGTATGCTGCATTCACATCATTACTATTTAGTACTAATACTACTATTTATGAATTTGGAGAAGGATTCAGATTCTCTGAGCTTATATCTGATTTTGCCAGCAAAATACATAAATAGGAAAGTGATCAATACAGAGGAATGGATCAGTATAAGTGTGATAATAACCCTTAAAAAATGAAAATACATCTTAAAACAATGAACAGCATTAAGGTGGATTTTAAGGTGTTTTTTTAAGGTGATGCCTTGGCTCTGACAGACACTGAATCTTTTACACATAAAATAATCTCTACTAGCTTGTTAATTTAGGTTTTACTCAGGTTAATTAATAGTAAAAACCAAATATTTAAGGAAAAATGTAATGCCTTAAATGCAGCTGTATGTGTTGAAATTAAGAAGCAATCAAAGTTTACCAAAATCTGCAGTAATGGCGTCCTGACGGCTTCAAACAAATACAGAACAACTTCATGCATTTACTTTTAATCCTTAAGTTAAAACATTTATTCTAGTATGACATCAAAGCAGCATCACATTAAGATGAAAGGAGCAGCAGGGAAAAAGAAGATGACTGGAGGACAAAGAAGACATACAGTTCTCAGTGATGGCGACCTCACACATCTCCTTCAGTCGTGGGATGAGCAGCTGGTCGGCCACAACCAAAACGCTGCAGACAAACTCTACGTTAAGACACTCTGTCAGGAGAAAAACATAAAGGCCAGCTGGATTATCACCAGCACAGTTTTCAATATGTGCTTTCATTCAGATTCAAACCTGATAATCTACCTTTAATGGTGGGAGACTCATCTGTGTAAATATACTCAAGAATGACCTGCAGGATCTCTGAGCTAGTGGGCATCTCCAGTGCAGTACAAGATGTGGCCTGACAGGGGCGCAAGAGAGCAGCATTTTCAGTTTTGGTTCACAAATTACAGTATATTGCAATGACACGTAAAGAATAAAGGATACAGCTGCATGAAATAAAAACATGTCATACCTCAATCCAGGGATTTCCAAGCATACTGTGGAAGTATTCTGCAGAAAAGATTGGACACAAAGATTAAAAACACAACTACAGCCATAACACTACAGTCTGCTTTCTCCATGAGAAGCAAATGACATTAAAATAACAACGCAATTCAATAAAGTGATGCTAGTGAATGTAGGTAATAGGATATCTAACAGCAAACTGTACTTATGGCAACAAATCATAAAACCTTTCCAGGGTATTTTGTACTACAAACTTACAGCCTGAGAATCATTAAGTAATAGAGTGTGTGTGTGTATGTGTGTGTGTGTCTCTGAGGTGCTGCAGATTCTCACCCAGTCTTGCACAGAGCACACTTTTGTGGCAAGGAAATTCTCTGCCATCTTCAGATTTCAGAGTAACATCGCAAAGATACGAACTGTGGAAACACAAAGACAAATGACAAAATGTCTGATTCATTTATCTAATCTATAGTTACACTTATATAGTGCACTTGCCATTTCAGTTGGTTGAACTTGGGTTTGTTGCCACTTTTTTTATGTATGACATTGATCTTCCCGTTTTCATATTTGACTCCATCCAGTCTGTCAAACAATAAAGAAAACAGAATTAAAATAAATTGCACTTGATCTCACACTGGCTGCAGGTTTAGAGCTCCCTGGTTTCTCACCGCGCAGACAGACTGCCCAGACCAAGCTTCTTCGCCACGCCCTGTAAGGTTTTCACAGGATTGCCCGCTTCCTCATTGGCTCCAGCCTTGTCCCCTTTGCCTCCTTTCCCTTTCTTGCCAGACTTGGCGCTTTTGCTCTTAGTTTTGTCACCATTTTCTTTGGATGCAGGGGGGAGGGAGCGGTACACCACCAGGGCTGAATGTCCTCTCAGGTCCAAGTCCTGCAGGCTGCTGATAAGCCTCTCCTGCTCAGAATCCTGCTCAAGGAAACAGAAACAGCAGAATATACTCCATGAAATAACGTACACTTTTTAAGACATTGTGAATCTTTAAATTTGACTGTATTAACAAGAAGACAGTATTTACTAGACATACAGTATTTAATGCTTCTCCTACTTTATTCTTTTCAGAGTACCAAGGATATTAGATAATAGGATACTAAACCTGCACTGTTAAAAAAATGACTCACAGGTAAAGATGTAACAAGCCAATACCTAATGTTTGGAGAAAAAAGGGCAAATACTCGACCCAATACTTCACTCCTTTGTCTTCTTCCTCACCTGGTTTTGAGCTGGCAGGGCTGCAGAGGCTCTGGGTCGAGCCCCATGAACCAGCAGCTGACAGGAGTCTGTGTAGATGAAATGCAGGGCATGTTCCAGCATCTCCGATGAGATCTTCTCCAGAATGAGCAAATCGCAGCCCACGGCATCTTCACTCTTCCTCACTTCTCCATCCAGCTCCTCGTCAACCCCATCACGGTCAGCTACAAACTGTTTGAGGAAGAACTCGGACCTCATGGACAGAATGTACTTGTGTGCCGGGAAGGTGCGGTCGCCGGCCTGAAGCGTCACATCGTGGATGCTGTCCGTTTCATCCGCCTCTTCCAGAAGACACCGGAAGTGCTCAGAGAAGGAGGACGGAGAAACAATGGGAATCTCATACAAGCTGGATTGAAAAAACAGAGTAGAGATCATTTGATTAAAACTACTAAATCAAAAATCCACTTGCAAATCATTCAATTTCTCACTAATGCTGAAAAATTACATGCGTTTTCAGAAAGACTTGATGAGCAACAGGAATCTCTCCACTTCACAAGACTACCTTTACCTTGTTTTGGGGTCGGATTGAAGCATCCCAAAGTTTCGCCCTTTTGAGTCCATGGTGACGCTGACGGCTCTGTGAGCATAGGGAAGTTTCTCCAGGCGGATTCGCTCGTATACAGCTCCAGCTTCTGAATGACCACAAACCTCCACGCTACTCTCTGCAACATTAGAAGAAGCCTTCAAGTCAGATCCATTAATACAACTATGTTAAATCACTTCTTAACTTCTCTTATTCTGTAATTTTCTACTATTATTTTGCTTGCATATTTTTTTCCCAGAGCTATCCTGTTTTAATTCTATTTAATTTATATTAGTATAATTTTTACTTCCCCATTTTATTTGTTAAAATACTCGGAAGTTAATTAAGCCATCAAACAGCCTGATGTGAGCATCAATCTAAATAACTTATTGCAAAACACTTGCAAATTTAGTAATTCAGTGCCATGTTTTCCTCACCTTTCTTGTCCCCGTGCTTCTTATATTCTCCAGCCCACACACCGCTGAAGCCCTCCCCTTCCTGAGTCACAAACATCATGCCGTTGCTGCTGAGAGCGATGTCTGACATGAAAACCTGGCGCCCATACGCCCACCGGCACTGTCTGACTGAGCTGCCTGAGGAGCGCCAGCAAAACACCTGACAGGAAGAAGAGAAGAGGGAAAAAACAATGACGAGGAAAGAAGACAAAGTGCTCACAATAAGAGCATTCACACAAGGGGTTTCTCATCAATAGGACCACTGTGTTGGGAGACAATAGGGCACAGAAAACTTTCAAAGCTGTATCCCAGGAAAAATATCTTAGAGGACTTTTACCATTCAATGGGATTTAACATTCTACACTATGCTGCAGCTAAAACTACAATAAATAGAAAGAGACCAGAACTCATTGTTCATATTGGGCACCTGCAAAAAGGAATGAACCGCATGAATTTAAATGTTTTATCCTTCCTGACTTGTACTTACCCTTCCTGCTTCATCAAGTGCCAAAATGACCACCTTTTCACCTCCACCCTCATTCAGGAGCTGTGGATCCACACGGTGGTCCAGACTTCCACCGCTGACCAGGACCTTCTTGATGTTCAGTTGCCTGAGAAGAACAAAATAAAATGGGAGAATTAGAAATATATTTATATATGCTACTCAAAGCAGACCTGTCCTGGCAAAATATACCTATATTTCACTTCAAAGATTTAAACTAGGGTAACATCTGGCCGCTCCATTTATGCCATCTTATGAACAATACTGCAGCCCTGGGGATAATAATTTAAAGTTTGTTCTGGTAGGTGTTGAATGTTTTGTGGAGCCCAGAGTGAACTCAGCAACTTAGGCTTTGCTAACTCTTATAAAATGAGGCAACTTGATTTAGCTTATCTACTATTTCAGGTTTAGTGTCTGAGAGCTGACATAACAAAAATATATAATCATCAACATTCTTATGCCCCACAGCACACCTCACTTAGACTTATAAATCCCTGTGTGTAGGTAAATCAAACGTGTATCTTTTTGCCAAACACCAAAAATCCACTGGTCAGTTTTGATAAAGCAATGTGGAAGCTGCAGCAGACTGGTCCTGTAGTGCCATCTAGTGGCCAATTCTAGAACAACTCCAAAACCAAACGTTCTCACATCCAAGTCAGAACAACAACCCATCTTCTTGCCAAAAATATAAACTTTTTTCCCCTCAGTTCGTCTGGTCTGAGCAGAGGTTTATCAGCAGATTTCATTTCTTCTCATCTGTGCTGTTCTGAGTTTTTAAATAATTATGCCACCGTGAAATATGAACCATGGTTGTTATCCAGACTTCATTCCAGTTTTACCCATATGCCTTGACTAATTATGCTTTTTACACAAAGAATTGAGTTAGCAACAAACATTTTGTAGATGTGGGGATAATGTGTGCAAATGAGTGTTCTAAGTCCTGCTGTCCTATTTACCTTGAAGCCAGTTTCTTGCACTGGTAGTCAGCCAACAGATAAACGTCCCCTTTTTCAGTCACAATCACTGTTGCACCATCACTGGCTGCTGCCATGGCGATGGTGACATCCTTGTGGTGCAGAGCCGACACCTGCCGGGGGGCGGTCACACACTTTTCACCATTAGGATCCAACAGGTAACCTAGTGATTAAAGCATAAAAGGTTTTTAATATATTAGTTTTCAAATATATAACAATAATAGCCATCTTTTATTAATTAAAGGTGATTATTTTATGTACATATTGGCAAATTTTCCCACTGAACTTTGATTTGCTGACATTTTAAAGCTGCACCTTACCTAGCTGCCCTCCATTGAGTCCCACTGTGTAAACGGCCTCTCTGGTCCACAGCACTGTGTGGAACTTTCCTGCTGCCACTCCAATCACTGTCCTCCCTTTCAGCATCTTAGAAAACACCTACAGCATATAGAACAATGAAAATAAAGCTCAAGGGACTGGTTGGAAAAATGCAATTTAACCTAGAAGACAAACAGACAGCAGTTTAATTTAAATTTAATTATAATTTAATTCTAAACAAAGAAGAAACAACAAAACAACAAATAAATAAGTATAAAGACTTCCATTTTAACGCAAATACAGAGAAAATAAAGTTTTTAGAATTTTTTTCAGAATTCTGCTCCTACAAAATGCAGTGACAAAGCGCTGTTAATAACTTTATCCCACATGAATAAATAACAATAAACCTTACAGTGATGTTTAACCACAGACACAAACCTAATTCCAAGAGAATTTAACAAACTTCTTCACTTTCCCCACTACACCTCTGAATAACTCCATGATATTCCAGAAATTCCAAAAAAAAAAATGGGAACACAGTCAAACAAAGACACTGCAGCCTTTTATGAGGAAAAACTAACTCTAAAATGCACCTCGAGAACCAAATCTTATTCACCACACTGCAACATTTCATCCACCCTGTGCATCTTTTCAGTAACAATGGCTGATTTTGTTGAATTTAATCTCTGTCCTACGTTACCTGTTTAGGAACGTGCGCAGAGGCAGGAGGAGGAGCCAGACCCAGCTGATGGAAGGTGTTGAGGCCAAATGTGTAAACGTAGCCTTCCTCTGTCAGGACCACCGTGTGGTCTTTAGCTGCTGCCACCTGGGAGCAGTGGTGGGACATCAGACCCTCCACCATCTGGGGAACCTGAGGAGAAGAGCGAGAAGCCATAAATACAACGCTCTTTTCCCATTTGGGTTCAAAAAGATGAAGTACTGAAGGCTGGAAACAAATTAGTCGAAAAGAGCCAATACTTAATGGTTCTGACTTTGATTTTTCATGCTAAATGAAATATGCTAAAATGAAATATTAAAGAGAATTTAATCTTCTCAGAGTAGGAAAGCACTGGAAACGGCAATCAAAATAAAAAGTGAAACTAGTCTTCAGTATAAAGAAATGAATGAAATGGGCAGCAGGGAAGTTGACCCATGACTCAGTTCAAACACAGCGTTATGTCTGAGATACACTGGGCCTCGACATATATGATTAATTTACAAAAAAACATAACTAACAATTTACTTAAATAAATAAAATGTTTAAAGGAAACACCAGAGGTTTTTACAGACTGTTTTGAGGGAGGAACCTCCATCTTATCAGGGGTGACTGGCTGAAAAACATGACTGGTTGGAGCTGATTAATATTAACAGGCCTATAAAGGCATAATGCTCATAACCAAGCCAGATAATTCATTTTCCACTTCAGTAAAGGGGAATCATAGGCAGCACTGCTCAAACACATAAACAGGCGCAGAGGCATCAGTTCACTAAATATCCTTCACACAAAACCTTCCCAATTTTATCAATAAAATTCCGGAAAATTATTAAGAGCGGGCACTAATCCATCATTTTGAAGGACCATACTGGCCATTTTGCATGTTTGAGCTTAATATATTCAATTTTCATATCACTAAATCATTCCCAAAGCATACTACTGGAACGGTGAATTAAAAAATGTTTTTCCTACCTTCCAGACCTCCATTAGTTTCAGTTCATTCTGCTATTAAATTCAACTTGTTGATACTTGAAATATTCTTGGGATAGGTAATCCATCATTGTGAACAAGACGTGTATTCAGGATTTTTTTTTTCAAAGTTACGTAATTTTAGAGTTTAAGTGCAATAAAAAACACAGAGTGAATGTATGCCTCCACCAGGGGATATAGTCCCAAAAAAAAGACCTGTGTTTATTGAAAAATTTAAACGCTCATGACTTCATAAGGCTGTGTAACTATTAGCAGGAGAAACATGGATTTTTAAGGTGGATGTATCACTTGAATATTTGATTTTGAAAGATTAAGATGTTTTGCAAAATATCAGGAAAGCTGAAATACGGTTTTATCCTCTGGGAAATTATTGTCAGTAATGTAACATATGAAAATTAAAATATTAGGCTCAAACATGTGAAATGGCCGGTATGGTCCTTTAAAAGGGAACATGGTCCTAAATCCTTCTCATGATCCTTCCAAACGGATCAATTTGCATTTCTTTTAAAGAAAAACCAAAGAAAGATGCCATTGAACAGCTCTCACCAGATACGTCTGTTCATCCCCGTGGCCAAGTCGTCCTCCCTGCCCATGTCCACAGGTGAACACTTGACCCTTCTGAGACAGGAACACCGAGTGGAACTTACACAAGACCACCTAGAGAGAGAGAAAGGAGTCAGTCAAACATGAACCCAAATGTATTTTATGTCGTTGCTTCTGAAATCTACATGTCTAAGAGACCCCAAGGGTCTCTGAGGGAAAAAAAAAAAAAAAAANGGAAAAAAAAAAAAAAAAGACAGAGTTTGAGGTGATGGTTTGTGCTGATTAAGGACTCTTGTCATTTTAATTTGACCTCCTAGCAAAGCCTGTGAAGCATCTCTTTCCACGTCCCATAGCCAAGCCCTCTTGTAGTAATAGTAAAACACAATGCCAATAAAGGCCAGGGCACAAGTGGAAAAGCAAACATCATTACTAATACATCACTCTCCTCGAGCCGTCAACTGAGCGCAGGGATGTTTCCTGGAGTATCACATTGATATGGACATCGACACACATATATACACACCAGCGTAGTTCATTTAATTAAAACATGTCATTCGAGAATTAATATTTAACCTCTGGCACCTGCTGGACTGGGCTGAGAAGACAAAGGCTATGTTGAGTGCCTCTGGGTCATGGTGTGGCCATGAAATCAGATCCATCTGTCCCCCACCAAGCTTTATGAAAATTACTTTGCACGACATGTCAGCAAAACATACCTCAAGCATCGCATTTGTTATGTAACAGCAACAATGTCGTGACATATCGTCCTTTTCCTACTAAGTGCACAGATAAATATATCTTCTTACAAACACCAAGCCTTAAAAATAGGTTGAAATTACATATGAACATATCCAAGACACAATCATCTTGCACTACTTAAAGGATCATGCTGGTGGTTTTGCATGTTTGAGCCCAATATAGACAACCAACATACATGCTATATTACTGACAACCATTTTCCAAAACATATTACTGGAATGGAAAATGACTGCCATTGGTTTCAGTCCATTCCAGTACGCTATAAAAATCAACTTGTAGAGACTTGAAACATGCTTGAGATAAGTGATCCATCACAGCAAACATGACGTCTACTACATTTTTTTTGTCAAAGTAATTTTATTTAACGTGGACATGCATGGAAGAAAATGTACAGCATGTCTTTGCCAGGGAATATAGTCCCAGGTGAAGATGGCTTATGAAAATATATTAAAAACAGCCATCCCTTCTACATTCAGACATATGTATTAGCAGGCGAAACACTGAATTTTCAGATGGGTGTATCACCTGAAACTTTGATTCTGAAATATTAATAGATTTGGCAAAATAACAGGAAAACTAAAATATGATATTATGTTTTGGAAAATGATTGTCAGTAAAATAACATGTAAGCGGGTAGTATTTATTGAGCTTAAACAAGCGAAATCACCAGCATGGTCCTTTAACTTGTATAACTAGCAGCTTGTGCGTACACACATCAGCAGCAGAGGCACTGGTGCCAGCAGCTACTGCATGTTCATCCCACTAAGAGCATCCACATGACACACAGCATGAACTTGTAGCCAGGCTGTTATTACACTGTGAGAGTGGGTTAACCGTGGGTTAACCGTGCACAGAACAGCTCAACAAAGTCACAATTCAGATGATGCAGGAGCAGTTAACCCCAATGAGCCCATCATGACAACCCACATCAGTCCACTTCACTCAAATAAAGCCCCCCCCCCCNCACACACACACACACACACACACACACACATTTCAAATAAATCTATTTTCACTCTGCCTAATAATAGAAGTAACATTACGTGAACCTTGGCCGCATCACCATCAACTTCTCATTTCCAGCACAACCTGGTTCTAATGCAAAACTGGCTGTGCTTCCATGAGAAAAACATTTTTACAAATGCTGTTTCACCCTGAGGAGCAGCTTATGTCATGCAGGACTCTGGGGAGGTTTTGCTGTGTGTTGCTGGTTTACCCCAGTGAGCTGACTTATCTGGAGAACCCATGTGGATTTTTTTTTTTGACGTAACACATGTTGTCATAGATTTGAAACAGCGTACGAGGCAACAAATACTGATGAGAAGAGAGCAGGGCTTTAAGGTGAGGAAGCCCTATGCTGTCATCCTCGCAAGACAGCGGAAAACACTTTCTTGCTCCCTGGAGAGCTGGAACAACAACAGCGTGTTGTCAACCGACCTGCTTGATGTAAACTCCAGTCCTGGCAAACACATCCACAAGCTCAGGGTGGTGTCGGCTCTCCTGGTTACCATGCCCAAGACTGAAATTAGTATTATTTCCCCATGTGTAAACTTCGGTTGGGTCTGTGATGAGAATGAAAAGAAAAAAACACAATTACACAGCTACAACCCCAGAAGCTTGATTTAAAGGCCTTGGCTTTTTCCTGCCATTGAAAGGAGAATGTCCTGCTTAGCCACATCAGTACATCTTCCTCAAGTCTTATGTTACGCATTTTGTGACAAATGCTGTGAAAAGACGAGATATTAGCTTAAACAAAGATGAGGCAGCATGTAAGAAGAACTCCATCCCCATTTACAAGACAGAGGAGTCAGTGAGCAGACGGAGTCCCCCTCAAGTGGCACATAACTGATGACAAAACCAAAACTTAAGACTAAATATTTTAATTAATTGTCATGTTGATGTACAATTAATGTCCACTTTGCAGGAACTAGATTCTATTCTTACCAGTATTTTTGAATACAACATGTGCTGGTCTGTCCTTCATTGTCAAATCCAAGACAGAAAGACCCTCCTTGTCCAGGGTGGAGAGGAGGCCACCGTGCTGAAACAAGGTCAAGATACAAATTAATTCAGAATATCAGACTGATTCTTGAAAATTAAACTTTATCCTGCTTTTGTAGAGAAGATAGTCTAGATTTAGTGTTCATTTACCAACACAAAAAGAAACACATGCAATATTCTGCAGTGTTCCTCCTTGCAACTTGACAGATTACTTTAAAATCAGGTCGAATCAGTTCAGAAAATGGGAAGCACTTTCAATTCCATAGAAATATTTCTCCAATTTTGATGATCCACTGCAAACACATACCTTGACCAGCGAGATGAGACAGTGGATCTGTCCGTAGAAGGCGCTGCGGTGCAGAGCGTTCCAGCCGGACTCTTTATCTTTCACCATCGGGTCAGCGCTCTTACTCTCCAGCAGCCACTCCAGCAGGGCCTTCTTGCCCAATGAGGCTGCCAGGTGCAGGGCTGTGCGACCAAAGGCATCCCTCAGGGTGGCGGCATTGTGGCAGTGTGAAGTCAAGAATGCCCGCAGCTGTCCCTCAGAGCCGCCTGTTAGAGCTGCCACCACCTCATCTGCATGCTGCAGTGAGCGGCATTTGGGTGTGCATTCCGGCGTTGCCAGACTCATCCTGTTATTTGCACAAATTTTGCAGCGGACTTTTTCTTTTTTATTACACAGGTCCTACACAGCCCCCGTGATGGCCCACCACCCAAAATTGCCAAAAAAACTCAAAAACAAAATAAGAAACCCAAACACGACACTAGTAAAAATTAGTATTGTGAGAGCTGCTCTTGAAGATGAAAAAAAAAGTATATAAAGCAACAAATATATAAAAATAAAAGGTCAAAATAATGTTGGGGTGCTAGAATTGTGCTTGTGTTGAGGTTCCACCGCACCCTAGCAACCCCAAAGCCTCGCTGTGGCCTGTTTCAGTCCACCATTTCAACCAACACAACACAACCTAAGGCCCCTGCAGCATAGAATGGCATCAGGAATTCAATAAATACTAAATGTCCTATGAGTTTTATACAAATTTGTACAAATATACTTTTCCAAAGTTTTCAAAAAATAATTTCTCTTCTTTTTACACTTTAAACAATTTACAAAAGACAGCAATTTCAACAACCTTCTGACCCCGTTTCAGCAGTCCAACCATCAAACTTGAGGGGAAAGGTCACCTTTCCCCCCCAGAACTCTCCGTTTCCGTCTCAAAACTCCATAATTGTAGAGTGCACCTAAGGAAGAAGAGTTGAGAATTAGCAATATGTACATGCAAACTATGATAGAGTCAGATCTCTGCTTTGCGAGGTGCATCTGTAAGGTCCATGACTGCAAAGATCAGAACAAATCTGTCCTTATTAGAGACTTAGGTGAAGATGCACACATCATGCAGGCTGCTGCTGCACAGCCATCTGTTCACACTATAAATAACAATGATTTTTCCAAGTATGGACGTTCATGCATTTTGCATGTGTTATTGAGAAGCAAGTACACCAATAAACCATAATCTGAGGTTATGTTGATTAAATAGCAAGTTTATATAACAGGTTGTAATGTTGACTGGTTAGTTTTCTGTGTTGGTCGGATTAATAACGAGGATTTTATTCAGAAAATTTACTGTAGGAGGCAAGTTAAGCCCATTTCCTTTTAAGATACATCATAGTATTTTTTACTTTATAGTAGTTAACATGTCCGTGGCTAATTTGCTAGCAGGCTGTGCACAAACTATGCTATACCTTAACAGCTACCCAGCTTGTGAACAATACACAACATAATCTACTATGAATTTTACTATTTCACAGCTAGCGAGACACCTTGAGCGGGCAAGAGCACTAATACGTGGGAAATCCAGAGTTGTTAGCTAAAGCTAACTAGGCAGCTAACTTGACACATCATCGCCAGATAGCGTTAGCGAGCTGTCATGCTAATTGAAATTAACGTCGTTACAAGTGTCAATTCTTACCTCCCGCTAGATAAAAAAGGAAGAGAACATGCAGCTTGCAGCAACGGCGAACATCCACTGTGTCATTACTGCAAACAAGAGGTGCTGATAGCTTTAGCACTGGGTGATATTTTGACAGGACAGCTGCTTGAAATCCTGCAGGTTTGGTATCCAAGGGAGGGAGGGAGGGAGGCTCGTTAATATGGAGACTTCTGATTGGTTTAAGACGTGTACATTCGATCATGCCATTGGGTTATTTCTTTCTTTTTTTTTTCTTTTTCTTTTTTGCTCTTGCAGACACTTATCTATGATGTCATTTGCAATTGTACAAAATTGTTAGTAATTTGAAACCATCCATCATCATTTTTATAATAATAATAATAATAATACATTTTAAATATATATTTAACTATATGAAAATATGAGTAATAGAAATTCAGAAAGAGCACAGTTGAATGTTATGTAATTTATATAAGATAATAAATGCTATTTGATTTGTTAATTTTCATGTTTAAGTTACTGGCCTCATCATCTCTGCTATATAGCTACAAGGTCAGATTTTATAATAGCCTATAATTTAACTGACCAGCCCCCATTAGCAACCCAAAACAGCTTTCATTTCTCTGCCTGAAGTGCTTTGTTTTTTTCTCTGTGCTCTCCATAAACCCAAACTTGTTTTAGGCTATTTGCTTTTAAATTCTGACTTCTTTCTTTCTTTCTTTTTTTTAATCATTACCTTTACATGAACAAGCAGTTGTTATTTAAGGGGTGTTTGATTATATGTTTAAATTGTGTTTGTTTCAAGGAAAATAATATTAAGCCTCTCACCAGGTTTCATGGAAAATACTAAGATGATTGTCACATTGGCCTCAGCTAAGAAGAGGGGAGGGTCAAGGCAGGGTAAAGCTAGGGTTACACTGGGAGCCACACTGGGCCTTCCAAATATGACAAATTGATGAGTATCCCCCCTCCTCATCATTCAAGCATGAACCCATCCACAGTTTGTCTCACAGCAACATAATCCTGCGTAATCCAACAGACAATGAGGTCAATACTCAAGTCATTTTTCAAAGGGAGATGTGAAACACAGACCACCTGTAAAGGAATGGGTTCATTCTGTTGACCTCTTTGTACTTTAAAATAATTCCATATTATTAAAACTGTCAAGTTTAACAGATGTTTTAAAAAAAATCATTTACTTGGTAAAATAATGGAAACCTCTTCACACATTGCAATTTGCATTTAAGGCAAACTAGAAGCTGTTCTTCTACATTGGCAGATTAGAAGGTTGTAAACTTCTTCTTGTCAGTAACACGTAGAACAATTTTGCTTAATCCATGGACTATTGGAAAGTTTTGTCCCATCAATCACCAACTGAGAAGATTTTACTGTACTGTACCGTGATGACAATGGCAAGAACTAAACCTCTGATCAGAATACCCATATTTAACAATAATTTGTCAAGTAAAAAGCAAGTTAGAATGATATATTCATTGTTTTGCTGAAACACAGTTTGAGAATCATATAAGCCACGAAAACTAATATTTTCAGTGATTTAATCACGATTTAGTATTTTAGATGTTTTTAAAATCAGGGCACAGAGTCTAAATTTGGTCACCTTTGCTTTCCTATTTCTTTCCTACTTCTTTTTCCTAGTTCTTTTTCTTTGTGGTTGTGTGTTGTTTATGTGTGTATTGTTTGTGTGTGTGTGTGTGTTTTTTTTCTCAGCTGGGTATAATAAAAATTCTAACAGTTCAAGGGATTGTAGTTGTTACAAATGCTCTGGATAAAATAGATGAGTCACAAAAATAAATAAATAAATATGCAACAATGATGTTTTTTCTGTATCAAATTTGATTATTCTGAGTGTCTTTCCACTGTAACCTTAATTTAGCAAATTAAATTTGTGCTGGGTAGAAAAGTATTTTGTATTGAATTGGATTTGATGTCAGATGTTATAATGGCCTATATCTAATCTTCCAACCTCCATTAGCAACCCAAAACATCTTTCATCTCTGTACAGTATATCTGATGAGATTTTATCCTAAGAAATACCATCTGAGATTATTTTGGTGGTAAGTTGTTTTACAGGCTGGAAATGGAAGGGGTGTGACCCTCTAATCTTTATAGTTTGCTGCCTTATCTTAAAATAATTCATAATTAGATTTAACTTTTGTTAGGACTGCATTGGAACTCCCTCGGGTCCCCTAGAGGTCTCTGTAGACCCCCAAAATGAACACAGGCTGTTGTTATGCTATGCTAAGGTCAGGTGTGATTTTCACACTTGAATGTGTGACAGTCATTTTTTTAAACTTTGTGGTTGAATTAAATGAAAATAATCCACAATCAGGCCATCATCATAAATTCAAAAATCGAAAATGTTGCCTAAACGCAACTTGTTAGTTTGGTTCACCCCTCTTTTGTTGAAAATGGTATGATCCCTCCTTTCAGCGCTCCGCGCGGCGCTGCCTTCTTCTCTCTAGTCTCTCCCAGCGATCGAAGAGGCGAGCTGGAAGTGCGCACATCATATATGGCACCCATGGGAGACTTGGATTCTTCTCTGTTTCGGAGCTGATAGCTTAAGTAAGTTATTCACCGACTCGAAAAGCTTCATCGGAAGTGCATCTTTCGACAGGACTGTAAAAACAGGGTGTAGCTGTTCTTTTTTTTTTTTTAGCTTTGGAAAAGAAGAGGATAGCCCTGAACTTTGGGAGCTTCGCTTCACGTCCCCTTTCTCCTCACGGAAATGTGACTCAGCCTGAACCAAGATGGTTTGGGGATAGTTATGTGGAGTTTGGGTCCTTAGTAGGAGGAGTTTTCTAAAGGATAAAGGTGGGAGACAGAGTTGAAAAAGTTTGTTTGTTTTTTTTTGGTCGCTGCTGAAGAACAAGGCGGTGATTGTGTTGGATTTTTGTAAAGACATCTTTACGCACGGCCTGCGCAGAACGATTTTTACACCGAGTAAAGATGCGCGTGTCGTGCGCGTGTAAACGTGGAGGAATCCGAGCCAGCGCGCACAAGTCTGGGATGATTCATTTACTCTTCCTCCTTGCGGTCGTTTTGTCCTGTGAAGGCTGTCCGGAGAAATGCCTGTGCTCCATTCAAACTGTAAAATGCCAAAATCAGGACTTGGATGCCATTCCGCATTCTTTACCAGCCAATACCAAATTTCTGTTCGTTACGGGAAACCGCATTTCCCATATCAGCGTGGACTCTTTCCCAACCCGCCTGGAACTGTTAACAGATCTCTATCTCAGTGGGAATGAGGTGGAGTCTGTGGATGCAATGGCATTTCAAAACTTGCCAAACCTTGTGCGCTTGGACCTGAGCAACAACAAAATCGAGACCTTCGGTGCTTTCCCTGATGGCAATAAATTGCAGGTCTTGAACCTCAGCAGGTGTTTTCACAACCATTCCTCCATGGATGCGGTCCTCAGCCTCTTTGAGAATGGAAACGTCTTCCAGCTTACAAGCTTAGACCTGTCCAACAATGACCTTGTGATTCTACCAGATGACATCTTCACTGGCCTCTCCAAGCTGAGCAGCCTCAGCCTGCAGAACAGCTCCATCATCTCCATTCAGAACGGGACCCTGAAGGTTCCCCCGCTGCGGGACCTGGACCTGAGAGACAACTACCTGAGGGATCTGCCCAACACCACCCTGGCAGAGTTCAGCCTCAAGCCTGGACTCCACATCCGCCTGGCAGGGAACCCCTGGCGCTGTGACTGCTACATCGAGGACATGGTGGTGTGGCTGAAAAACTCCAGTCAGGTGGTTGACACGGTGAACCTGACCTGTGCAGACCCAGAAGACATGAAACTCCAGCCCCTGCTGCAGGTAGATGAGTCCCAGCTGGACTGTAGGTATTCAGGTGACATGGAAAGAGTGCTGGAGACTTCCTATGTTTTCCTGGGATTGGTGCTGGCCCTGATTGGCGTCATATTCCTGCTGGTGCTCTACCTGAACAGAAAAGGTATCAAGCGGTGGATTTACAACATCCGGGATGCGTGTAGGGACCACATGGAGGGGTACCATTACAGGTACGAGATAAACACTGACCCACGTTTGGCCAACCTGAGCATCAACTCAGATGTGTGAGCGAGGATGGGACACTGTCTGAGACCCCGCAGTGAGATATTCCATGACTTTATACTATTAAGATTTGCATGAAGTCTTCCTCCCTGTCCCCATTCCCACCATGCTGCTGCTCAGATTTGACATCTGCCCTGGCTCCTAATTAAACCCCCTCACCACCTCCATGGCGCATGTCCTGTACCTGACAGCGGTGATGCCAGCTTTGTTCTTCCTGTGTACTCTTAACATTGCATGGACAGAGAATCATGGCAGAGGGTTGGAAAGCATCATATGTACTATTTTTGCTTTTTCTAATGGAGAAAGAGAGAATACCTGGAAGAAAAGCTCCAGGTCCTGCTGGTGATTACGCCTTTTCATTCTTCCTCTGCTGCAGAGAATTGCTACACTGCTTGTTTATGAGTCTGTTCTTTTTAATATGTGAATTTGTGATATATGCCTTTTTTGAATAATTACACTGCAAAATTGCATAGTTTTTTATTTAGTAGGTGGATGTGATTTCTCATCTTTTTTTTTTTTTTTNTTTTTTTTTTTTTTTGTGAAGATATTCAGCTAAATAAAATTCCTCTGGATTGCTGGTATCACTCCTGACTAAGGGCCTTTATCTGAAGTCTGAGGAATGTGAGTCAAAGGCTTTGATGGAGGAATTCAGGGCCACACACACACACACACACACACCCCGTCAGTCCGCACACTCATGCCTGAGGGAATGCNCAGGGCCACACACACACACACACACACACCCCGTCAGTCCGCACACTCATGCCTGAGGGAATGCCATAAAAAGGATAAGCCACATGACAAAAACTAAATCTTATTCCAGCTCAACAATCTGTGAAACTTTACACACATTTACCACCTCCTCTTTGAAGTTCCAAAGTGATTTGCAATCGAAAGTTAAACTGAAGTGAGAAAGTGAAGTTAAATAGAGGACAAAACGGCTGAATTTAAATCAGATTCTATCAGTACATCTATAGGTGATAAGAGTAGCCAGCTCTTATCTCCCGTCCAATTTACTTCCCACTGTGAATCTGATAAAAAAAATCTGGCTCTGCTGTGAATCCTCCCCAAAAAAAGCCCGTCTCAGAGGTGCAGCCAGCCGATGGGCAGGATTTCTGTTCAGCAAACCTTCCAGCTGAACATTTCAACATTCTTCAGCAGCAAAAGTGGAAGAGATGAATGCTGTTATTGGCAAATGCAAATGAGGGAAAACAGGCTCAGATTCACATGGGGGCACATAGAGGTGTTATGGAAATGAGCCGGAGCAGCTTTTCATATGACCCTGGACTATCGTTCTTGAAAAGCTGTTCGATATATTTAGCTATTTTTCATGTTTTCCAGTATATTACGGCTGAATAATTAACGTGAAGTGTGGCTTTGAAGAATATAAAATGCTCCTATAGTGCAACGTTCTACATTAATGAACATGTTTGTTGTCTTCACACACAGCTCAGTATGAACCTTCAGCCTTTTGAAGATCACCTAGAGATGATGATTTCCCTCGCTCCATCTGTCGCTCTCACACACTTCTGTAACAGCTGCCCTCACATAGCCTGCAGCTACGTCTTAGTTGTAGTATAGCAGCACGGTTTATATAGACTTCTCTTGGTTTGCCAGACTCCTTTGCAGCAACATGATCTGCCTTTATTTTGTGTTACAGCATATCCTTCCACTTCAGTGTCATAAAAACCATCAGTTCATTAATGTTAGGCCAACATCAGCAGCCACTATAATCCTGATTGTCTCAGGAAGTGTTTGAAATGAGAGTAAGGGAGTGATGTGTAACAGTATCTGCCCGCTCCCTGCAGCTCCTGATTAAACTCTGAACACACTCCTGCTGCCACGCCTTCACTTTCTGCCGTCAAATCTCCACATGGGAGAGATTGTTCAAAAACAGGACAGAAGACGGTGGAATTTCCGGGTGTAGATGTCACTAACGGGCATGTTTAGTCATTAAATTCTCGTTTTGGATGGTGTTTTTTGCAGGTTTGTGATGAAGATTCAGACTCCTTGTATTTTTCAGGTAATTTATTGCTGATTTCTGCCACTTAAACAAGCCCAATCCAAAATGCAATCACACAGCTGTTACCCCAGCTGGGGCTAGGTTGCAATTGTTGCAGTTTTATTTTGAAATGGATGAGCTCTCAGCGTGCACACACACATCCATACACACACACAATCCCCCAAGGTGAGGTTGTCTCACTTCTGTATCCCAGGAGAGATGTACAGGTGCAGGCTGCTTACACCCCAGTGTTTCCACAGAGACCATCAACGAGCACTCCTCCTCCTCCTCCTCCTCCTCACACACTTGATGCTCTGCAGATTCGTATTAACAAGTGATTTTGCCCAGCCACGCTTCAAGCCACGCTTGGCAGAGCAGGTCTAATTACAATGGGGGGAAAATGCAGAGAGAGAGAGGCTGATGGGGAGATGAATAAAGGGATAGGTGTGGGGACCGCTCTGTTCTCAGACTGACGCATGGCACCTTTGTGCTTGTTAACACCAGTCTCTAAACAGTTTCGACAGCTAAATAACCGGTCATTGACTTATGGTGTGAGCTCAGGTTGAAACAGGCGGGAGTGTGTCAGGCAGCTCCCCGGGCTCTGAGCCGTCTGCTGTCACCTAAAGCCCATTTCCAGACAGAAGCAGGACTGATGTTTGTTCTTTGCTGCACACGGTGGAGCTGTGGGATTCTGAGCGCTGGAGTCAGCATTATTCTGTCTCCTGCTGAATCTGATGCATCAGGCATGATTATTCTGCAGAAAGTGACTTTGATTTTTTTTTTTTTTTCACAGTAATGCAAGCCATCCTCTCATCTCAGTCCACATCCAGACAATCCTTAAACTTTGTTAAGAAAGATCCCTTTGTGTGCAGATATGCGGAGCTGCTATTGACCTTCTGGAAGCTTTTTAATGATTTTTGACCTTTACTGACCTTCTGAAACCAGTATGGTTGAAGAACACATGGAGTCTGTTGTTGGGAAGCCGTTTATTTTATGATGAAATTTATAGCTTTAATTATTTTTTAAAACAAACTTTTACTCTGATTTTTACCGATGTAAAATCTCTTTGTATTTTTGAATACATTTTTTTATTTTATTTGTCATTTTTACTTAAATGTTTTACATTTTTTTAATAATTCCATTTTGTTTTAAAATCTTACTTATTGCAAAATCACTTTTGTTAAAATTTTATTTATTTGTTTGTTATTTATTTATATTTTTCTCCCACAATTAGACACATGCTTACAGACTTTGGATATGATTAAGAAAACACATAATATCTGGGCCTCTTTGGGAGAAATGTATAGGTATTGAACATTCAGAACGTTTACATGGTGACTTTTGACAATGTGACAATTCAGAACGTACTATTTACATGAACACTGAACAAAGTGATCGGATTGATGTGCGAGTACACATTTCAAGAATATAATCCAAAGTATTCAGTGGATTAATCCCAGAATGCATTGCACCGTGATGCTGGTCATCTCTGACATGCGCACATGATCCTGCATCCAGCTTTTCACGGAAGCCCGCCTGTATTAAAGATGGACCTGTTGTGTGTCCGTCCAGCCTTTCCACTATTTTTAATTCCTTGAGAACATTAAGTAGGAATGNCCTGTTGTGTGTCCGTCCAGCCTTTCCACTATTTTTAATTCCTTGAGAACATTAAGTAGGAATGTCGTCTCTGCCATCGACCAGTTCTACTTTACAACTGCCACTTTTCTCAAACCATGCTGTGCATGAAGCGTCACGTCATTACTCACGTAATACGCACATGCACAAAGCTCCTACTTTGGAAAACAATCCAACGTACCATTTACGTGGACTTTGATCAGGTTATTAAAAGCGCTACCTCCTTTGAGCTGATTAGAATTTTATTTGGATTTGCTCAGTTTATTCAGATTGATGTGGTTAACATGAGGCAGTTTTAATCAGGTTGGCATCTAATCTGATTACTTATGGTCCATGTAAATGTAGCTACAGACCTATGTTCTAACTTTCTAATATTCAATTTTATGTTACAAACTTTAGCCCAAAAAGAGGCATCAAAGCTCAGTATCAGCTGAGCGCTGAGCCCTCTTCCTCACGCTGCAGACGCAGACACCCTCCATGCTCGCAGTCATGTTTGTTGAGCTGCATTTAATATGCCAGAGCTCTTTCTGCGTGTTGAGAGACTGACTGGCAGGTTATCAGATTGCCAGAGTGCCGTAATTACATTTACTGCACTGGTCTGCTGCTCCACAAACACCTGGCACGTTGCCCCAGCCACTGACCTTTCCTTTGAAAAAACAACAGGCTCTGGAGATGGCCAGCTTACAGGGCACGCTTTGCAAAAAATTCTCATGATTCGTAACAAAGCAGCAGATGCAATGCTAGAGATATTGTGGTTATGTCAGTTCTGCATCAGTTATTGTTGTTATCACATCTCTCCTCCTCACCTCAGCCTCCCTCCACATGAGATGCCTCGCCTTCTCTAATGTGGATTTATGATGCCACACATGAGCGTGTTGTGGCAGCCTGCCTCCCGTTGAGCCACGTTGGATTTAATGAACAAGCATCCTCCGAAAACGAAGACGGATCTAAGCTGACAGCGCTGCGGCCTCTCCACCATGCGCTGAGGGGCAGATAGGAGATAGGAAAGATGAGGCGGATGCAGTACGGCTCAGACTGAGATATCTGTTGGGTTTATTTGCTGAACTGATCCAAGAAACAAAGTCTACCTTTACATTGCAGGATTTAATACTCAATCCATATTTGTTTTTTAGCTAGATCTGATCTTTTTGTATTGGTAGTTTGCGTTCATGTTTGTAATTTAACTATATCTGCCATCAATGTGAACACAACCCTAAAAGGTCACGCACGTGCACATTCAACAAAAAACACATGCACTCACAACAACAATAAACGTCATTTGTGTGACAGTTAAATAATTCTAACTGAACCCCACTCGGCCATTTAATGTTCATTTTCTTTGAAAACTGCTTAGTTGTGACATGGTCCCTCCAGCTCAGCTTGGATGGAAGCTTCTCATCTTCTCCATACATATCTAACAAATTTATAACCTCCCACGCCTTTCTGATGACCCCATGCTGACCTCTACATTTTATTTTTATCAGATACTGAATGAAGATGACAGTCATACATGTTATAACTTTGATTATACTCAGATTAAAGCAATAAATCAATTTTTTTGGTGTCATGTAATAACCATTATTGTAGATTGAAATCGGCATAAATTGGAGTAAACTTACTCAACAGTCCAAGATTATGCAATTGTAAATCGATTTATTTGGGCATATAAACGTCATAATCAGAGTAAGCCACCTCTGCATGTGGTGGACTCTTCTGGTGAACTCTCTTATATTCCAATTACACAACAAGTCGTACATTTGGCGAACCGTGGAATCCTATTAATTCCATCTGTGTGCTGTATATGTTGCATTATTGCCTTAATTAGAGTACAGACAAATAATCAGCGTACCGTGTGAGTGTAAACATACTGTGTGATATTCACATATGCAGAAAAATTAAATGTAAAAAAAAAAAAAAAAANAAAAAAAAAAAAAAAAGTGAATTCCACGGGTTTTCACAAAGTTTGCTGAGATTGAATATGAATCAGATCTATGATGATCGCACATGCAAGTTGCTCAAATCTGAAATGAATTTGTTCACAAAGTTCAGAAAAAAATCAGATAGTGTCACATGGAGGCAAAAAATTGGATTTCAGGGTTCAAGGTTTCTTTATTACTAACCACATTTGTTATGCAGACAGGAGATTCAACAGTCCAAGGTTAAAAACAAGACATAACAGCAATACTGATTCAAAAAACATCAACAAATATATTAAAACAAATATCATCTTAGTATCAAAAATAGTTTCAGAGTATAAGAACTCTTAAGAAAGTCATGACAAATTGCTTCAACACACAAACACTCACCCACTTGCTTAAAAGCCTGAAGTGTGATGCATGTATAAGTGCATAATCTCATGCTAGCTTTGTTTAGTAGTGCAATGGCTGCAGGTACAAAAGAATTTCTGTAACATTTTATTTTCCGCCTAGGGGTCACAAACCGACGGCCGGAGCAGAGAAGCTGAAATTCGCTATGTAAGCGATGGGGAGTCTTGAGAAACAGAACTTGCCTTTTGCTGCAGCTGTGAGGAGCAAAGAACTCTCAGGTGGAGCTGAAACTCACCTGTAAGCTAACGAGCCCATTTGACAATTTGGTTTAGAGACTTTTTGTTTTCCAGAGACGGGTAATCAAACCACGACACAAGAGAAAAAGACAAGATTGATTCAATAAAAGCCCAAAAAAGAGGGTCATCATGGTTTCATCAATATGAAACCGGGACAGTTTTCTGAGATTTGGGGCACTTAGGGCTGTAACATGAACATATCAAAAGAAAAAAAAAATCAGAAACCAGCACACAGTGTAAAATGACAAAGATTATAAAAAGATCTTTATGATTAAGAGATAGCATTGCCAGCACTGAGGGTCAGGTTAGGTTTTTACTGAATATTAAATAACTGCAAGATAGCTGAGGATGTGAAATGTTAATGATATACTGACCTTTGCTGAGTGACCTTTTCTCTTGGAAGACTTAGACAAAAACTGTATTCATTTCAAAATATGTTTGTTTTTCTTCTTTTTCATGTCTAAGAACTTGAAAAAGATTTCTCTCTAAGGAGAGACACATCTCCTGATAATTTATCTCTTATGTGTTAAGAGGTTAGATAACAAATTGGTCCTTGTGTCCCTGGTAGAATGTGTCTTTAAAAGGAGGAAATAGGAGCAGCAATTAGATTTTTTTGTGGAGATTAGTAATATTATGAGGATGTCTAATACAAAACTCACTATGGTTTTTACCACAGACATTTTCTTGTTTGCCAATGGGGGAAGAAAAACTGAACAAGCTCGGGTAAAATTTGTCTGATTTTCTTAATATACTGGCCTTAAAGAGAAGGAAACGACTTTAATGAAGATAATATTTTTCCTGGATCTATCTCTATAGCTATTTAACATACAATATGTCAGAGCTGTTAATCAGCATAATCTCAGCTTCTGTTAGTGGTTTTTGCATGTTTCTGCCCAATTTGTTACTGTACAGCAATTCTATTAATGTGCAATGTGAAATGTGGATCCTTATCTGGATCTCGACCAAATTGCCCCGATTGATAGTCTAGTTTATTGAAATTGGTGTAAAAAATATCAAAAACACCCTGTCTCACAGAGTTCGGAAATCCTTTGAAACATTTCTGGATTTGCCCCTGGATTCAGATCAGCACCAAAATATAAGGGGTTCTTCACACGCTCCACCCTGCCGCCAAGTTTTGTTGAATCACTTCATAACTTGTAACTGTGCTTAAAAACAAGCAAACAAATCAACGGCTGCAGGTGGAAACGTCGCCTCGTTGGCGGAGGTAATCTCTGAGCTGCAGATGGAAACGTGGTTGATCACCTGTAATAGCTCCAAAAATAAACCCAGCTTCATGAGTTAATGATGTCTCATTTTTCAGTTTTATGAATCTAGAGGTCATGTAATAAATCTCCAACAACCTTTCAGGACTAAAAAGTGAGTCTTTACTCAGCATAGAGAATGATGAAGTGTAATCACCGAGCACCGGAGCTACAGTAATAATCTGTCAGCCACACGTGGGTGATTTTTGTGTTGATATTCATACTTGATCAATGGGCAGGTCTCTGAAGAACTCAGTGTTTTCCTTCCATGAGTCTACTACGAACTCAATAACCCTTCTTCTTGTAACATGACGGACAGGAGCAGCATTTCAATCTCATTTTAAAACGACAGGAGGCTGATTGATATCTGGACATGTACGTTTGATTCCAAACTCAACCATCAAACCTCTTTTGTGTGTGCTCACAAGGAGAAAGTGAGGCGTTTGAGTGTTGTTACACTAATCTGTTTCTTAAATGAGCTGATATCCTGGAAGATGGGCTGAGAAGATTGCTGATCTTAAGCTTTTACATCCAGTCATTGGTTACAAATGGCATCATCCAGGTTTGAAAATGCTTCCGGCTTGGTCTTTGGTGTCAATGGCTCATGAAGTCTTAACATGTTCAATGTGTGTTTTCTTTTGCTCATGTTTGCTCAGTTAATGAGAAGAAATTAAATAAAAGTTCAGAACCCTGTTTGGATGGTTGTCTGGTGTCAACTTCACTGTTCATCCAAGTTGTTGACAGCTGAAGACTATAATACTCAAAATGCTAAGAGCTGGTGTTAAAATTAATATATACAATAGTTAATTATGAACCATTCAGAGTTCTTTGTTCCTAAGGGAAATGTCTTTTTAGCTTTTCCAAAATGCTCACCAAGAACCTGGCAAGGCTGCATTTAGTCCCAATGGCCCAAGTCTTTGGAATCAGCTGAAACAATTTTAAACTTAAAATTTTAAACAGAAACTTAAAACATATTTATTCAGCCTGGCTTTTATGAATTTTTACTTTGTTTATTCAGTGAGTATTTTTACGGCTCTGATTTTATTTATTTGCCTATTTTATTCATTTATCTTTTATTTCTCTTTTTTCTTGATTTCATGTTCATTTGTCTTTTTATTAGGTCTTTCTGTAACTGTATTTGTTTCTGCGAAGCACTTTGTGTTGCATTCCATTGCATGATGAGACTAGAAGGGCACTCATAAGAGCTCATACCTTCATCAAGGCCAAAAAAGCCTAAAACTGTTTAGTCTAATAAGTTATTTCTAAATTGATCCTGCACTTCTGTAGTAAAAATTCTTCTGCATTTGACCTATCCTACTAGGATGAGAAGAATATGGTAAGTCCATATAAAAAGAGCTGGCATGAGGATTCAAACCCAGATCTGAATCAATGTCTGTATCTGGTCTAAATTGTGCCTGTCAATAGTCAATAGGATACCCATGCAAAAAAAAAAAAAAAAAAAAAAAAAAAATTCACAAAAACGCCCTATCTTACAAATTTAAATAAAGAGAAAATAATTCTCTGATCCAGAGTTTCCTCAAAATCTAATCAACTGTTTCCTGTCCCAAGCCCCACTTCTCTGCTAAATTTCAATATCCATCCATTACTTTATAGGGTATCCTGCTGTCAAACAGACTGTCAGACAAATGCAGGTAAAAAATATAACTCTGTATGAAGGTAATAAGTCTTTGCAGGTTAGTTACAGATTTTTACCATCTGGAAAAGCTAGAATGGTTTGTCAGACTAGTATATTTTAAGGTGCAGTATGAGGGAGAAAAACAAAACAGATTTAGAGAAAGGAACTGCAGTAAGAAGTTGCCTGAGGTCTAATGGGGAAATATCTTGTTGTTTTTGTGCTTTGCGTGCAGTTTCTTTCCAGTTTTGTAGTATACCTATAAAAACATTAAAGAATCAGAAATAGTGCCCTTTGGCAGTGAGTTTATCATGATGCAACTCCGAGTGCCGAGCACTTAGGAGGTAAAATATAGAAAGGTTTTGATTGCGATGAGCACATCGTTTCACTTCAGAGCATAGATGATCAATAACTAATCAACCAGAATGTCAAACAAAGTTGCAAAGCAAATTAAAAAGTTCTCCAGATGAAACAGAGCACAGCGTGAGGGATCTGAAACATCTACGTCGCTGAGGCAAGCGCTGACAGTCACCATGATGCATTTAGAGCAGGCTGCTAGTCCTTTCGGTGGTTGTTTGTGAGGCCGTGCGGTCAGCGGGAAACAATATTAAATGTTTGGTAATATGATGTAGATCAGTGGAGGGTGTCACAGTGACTAATGACCTCAACAACACAGCAGCAAGGCACAGGGGGGCAGAGACAGCCAGGAGGAGCTCCATCACACCACCCAGCAATGCTTCTGCAAGGCCGTGTGGTGCAAATCCCATTTAAAAACATGTATTTTTTCCTTCCAAATTAGAATGCTCAGCAGGCCTTGAAGAAGCAATGTAACAAGGTCCACATGGAATATGAAAACTGAAAACCCTGAAGCTGCCATTAATATTTTGGTACAAGAGGTGTTGAACAGGACATCGGTCCAAATCCTCAGATGAAACACTTAGAGTGGAAATGGGAATTTCTTATGTCGCCTAAAATGATCCAACTGTTCACAGCTCTTTACGCAAGGCAGCCAGATTGGATAACCTCTTCCTTCCTCATTTTGAACAAATTTCTTCTCTTCATGAATATCTCCCAGCTGGTCTGATGGTTCAGGAGGATCTCTATATGAAATAACTTATCTTTCCATATCTGTTTAACATTCAAGACCTCCAGTGGAGCCTGTTCTCCTGGGAGCCTGAGTGGATGTGGAAATACTTACATTAACATTTCTCCGGTTACAATCTCAGTCCCCTGTTGTCAAGTACGTCGTTCCGCCCTTTTGCATTCCGTCCTGTCATTTTCTATTCTCTCTATGAAATGAGATGAGTTTCCATGCCAGCAAAGCAGTCTGGCAGCAGCCCTGGAGCATAATGAAACAGGCTTCAGATACACGCTCAGACAGCCCCCCAACAGATGAAATGCAATATTCTTAAAGTGATGTGTAACATGAGCTTCATATGTAGATATCAGATAGGACTTGACGATGCCTCTATTACCATCCACAAGCCAACGCTTTGGGCAATTAGGATCTCTCCAGTTACCGCTCTGTACATGAGCCAATCCAAGATGATTAGGATAAAAACTCAATTAGCTTTTGTCTCTTTCTCGAAACCTGGAGATAACAAAGACCAAATTAAGGCCTTTCTAAAGCATTTATTGCCATTTTTGGCATTTGAGGGGAAAATCCAATGTTTCCTGGTTAAACCAAATTCTTGCAATTCACTGAAGTACAAAAGCTTGCAGGCTTGAGAAGGATTTATTTACCATGCACTCTCACAAAATCCTTTAAAAATGTGAGGTAAACATGGAGAAAACTTAATCTGACAGCTGGACCTGAGGTTTAGGTGCCGCTCTGTGGGCACATGTTGTTCATGACTGCAAACAAAACTTCATTTCTGGTAAGAAGGAGCACGAGACCTAAAGCTGCCCAGATGTGATTTTTTTTTTTTTTTTTTTTTTCCACACACATGGCTTCCAATTAAATTTGTGGATTTGTTTTACCTCTGACCTTCATCTTAACTAGAAGGGCACTCAGACAAAAGCCTAGACAAAAATATTCTTGTTCCAATAATATACGGGTCTGAAGATAAAGAAACAAATTATTAATAGGACTGTAATAGTTTTAGAAACAGAAGTCTTTAAAATTTGCCTGGTTGTGGATCAAATTTTCCTTTTGATAGTGCATTATGGGATCTGCATGCCTGTTATTTTTTTTAAAATTTTTTTAACATCAAAATCGGTGTAATAACTTTGAAGAAATTGACAAAAATATCAAAAAATGACCTCTCTCAAAATGTTAAGAAATCATTTTGAAAAATCCTGGATCCATTCCTGAATCTGAATCTGCACAATTTTGTTTTTTTTTTTTTTTTGNTTTTTTTTTTTTTTTGGCCTAATTCAGCCTATAAACAAACAGATGTGGATGTGATCCTATTAACTTCCTTGATGGAGGTAAAGATAAAAACAACATAATAATACTTATGGACCATGGCTAACTAGCTAGCTAGCTGTTGTGGAAAATCCAAATGTTTCCTCCTCATTGTGTCGACTAAACAGGATTTCAAACATCATCCCATCATCAGCAGTGATCCTGAACACAGTTGGGAGGGCCGTGAGCAGATGAGGGCCACAGGCGGCGACGCTGTGGTCCACTGAAGTTACAAAGACGAGTGTAAAATGTTAATGACAACAGACCAACTGTGCATGCACACACACACTCTAATCATCTCATCATCCCTGCTACTTGGTTAGTCCCGCTCTCTCAGTGGAAGCTACGTACTCACCAGGAGCGTTGATGATGTAGACATACTGTACTGCCCTGTAGCAACGTTGGAGACACGAGCCCAGTTTTCACGGCACGCTGCTCTAATCTGCCATGACTGTGCTGTGATGATGAAGCTGCTCATGTGATGAAGAAGATGCTGGATAACAAGCAGAGGCAGATGAAGATCAGAAGGATGCTGTGACAGCATCCTCGGCCTTAGATGCTGACAGCCTGAGAGGCATCATTTACTGGTACAAAGACAAAAGCTACAGTATGGATGATTTGAGGCTGGTCAGTATCCATTTGGCTTGGAATTAGCATAAACTCCATCCAAACAAGATGCTTACTGCGTTGAAGATACTAATTGAGTTGCTTATTGAGAACTGAATAATCATGTTTAATCTACTTCTGCTCTCCCAACTTCTGTTACAATATTTCTACATGAAATTAGTCTCCACCTCCACTCTATTGCTAATTTGTGAGGGTCTATACATTAAACACATTCTCATTTTACAAGATTGTGACCTCGCTGCTGTATAGTTACTGTATAGTTGTTTAGTTTTGGTCTCATGATTCATTTTTCACATACAGCATACACAGTACAAAACACTGAAATCACTTCAGCAAACCAAAGTAAATCATTTCATAACTTTGTTACAGAAGCTATTAAAGTTGACGGAGGATCTGCAGCCTGAGGCCTCATGACGAGCTCTGTTATACTGAGAGGCAATGGAGAAAAGAAGGTCAAAGATGTGTCAGCATTGCAATGACGTCAACCAATGGTTTGTCTTGGAGAAGAGTTTGGCTGAGCTCAGCATTGTTGCTGTTGATTGGAGCAGGAAAATCTAAATAAGGACGTGGGAAGAGAGGAGGGACACGTGAAGTCTGGTTGAAGGAGACAAGTGAAGACAGCCTGTATTGCAATTTTTCAGAGATTGAACATTCATGTTTAAAGTAATAAACTCCAGCAAAAATCTATTTTGAGTATCAAACACCCACTCTCTGGAGACTTGGAAGGTGGGTATAAAACATTTTTAGTTCCTTGTCAGCTATGGACAGCTTGGATTCATGCTGGCTACAAGAGATTTGAATAGTGACACATCTCCATGAAAAATCTATCAAAACATCCATGGAAAATTCTCAAGTTTTTCAAAAACTTCTCAACTTCAACCTGTCCAGCCATAGGCTCAGTATAATTCATATTTTCACCAAAATATGGCTGAATATGCTGCTTCTGTTCCAATCCTCTCCATTTGCAGAAGAGGATTATCCTTCAGAAGTCGCTCAAGGAGTTTCTATGGATGTTTTGATACTTTTTTTTTTTTTTTTANTTTTTTTTTTTTTTTTATCACAAATAGGATTAAAATTGGAGTTCATTATAGCTAACATGAATCATTGTGAAAGTTTGATACTCAAATGATAGATTATAGATGGACTTACTCTAATACCTAAATATCACAGGATCAATATGAATCCAAACACACTCCTGGTGCACAAAATGTGACAAATAGATTTTCCCACCACTGAAGGATTACAAGACACACTGAAACAGAGTCTGACATAAAAAAAATATTTATCCTCATCTTTTATGACACTTCTGATGACTGCTGAAACATTCCAGTAACTTTGCCAAATTATTTGTGTTGCCTAACCTAAGAAACGAACAAGAATCTAGATTTAATGATGCTCTCAATGGGTCAAAATGACCTCTCTGCTACCTGTCCTGGGTTGGTGAAGGTCTTTGTTCTCTTCTCTGTAATAAGTCCTTCACTGAATAGAGGCTTATGTCTAATAGAAGCTGGATCTGTGCATGGAGAAAAGTATCATTTGGGAACAGCTTAAGGAAATGGGACTCTCAAAACTTGAAGAATGAAAGGCTCAGGGATGAAAAATGCTGAGATCAGGAACCATTCTGAAAACCTGACAACAGCCTCATCACCATCAATCCCATCTAAAGACAGATTCATGGAAATACACTGGACCAAACAAAAGTTCTTTTTGGCAAGAGGTAATGGCTACAAACAAACCAGCATGCACACACACACACACACACTGAAGCAATTCTGGTTGGCCAGTGGGAAAATGTCTGCACCTATTATTCACTTTGCTTCAGTTTTGCAGTTTTTCTGGATTTATCATATGACAGATATATTGCTCTACAGTCCTAAGGGTTAGGTCCCCTTCACAAACAGAAGCCCTGCATATCCTGAGGCTACAATCAGCTAAAACCCAGGGAGAAGGAGTGGGAGGACAGGAGAGAAATGTGCCAACCAATTTTCAGCCTGATTTTCCTTTCTCTCATTGGCTGCAGTTTTTGCTGAAATGCTGAAAAGATTGGCGTTCCAATTTCATCTGGTATATTTTACAACGGGGCAGAGAAAATTGTACATGTTTCTCCTTCACCTGCTGGAAAACAGAGGCTTTAATTATAAATAACTAAGTTGTTAAATTGTATATCTGGTATTGTATTCAGTATTGTACATCAATAAAGACAATTTGAGATATGAGGTTTTGAATCTGGAGTTACAAGTTGCCATAAATTGGTTCCTGCACCTGAGCAAAGAAGTTATCTCTCCTACTGAGCCCCGATCACAATGCAGAATCCAGAAAATGAGAACACTTTTTAATGCAAGATGCATGTCCTGACATCAGATGTCATTATCTAGAATGATGTATCCAGATAGAAAGATCACATTTTAATATATAATATTAATATATATAATAACCTGAGAAGATTCAAAACCTGATATCTCCAATTCTAAAATTCATTGAGCCACTGAGCTAACAAGGCTAAGATACAAATTGGAGGAAACTCACACAAATAAAACAGCAATAGTTACACAAAATAACTAGTAACTACAGTCGTTAGTGTAACCTAGTGTGCAACGTATGTTTCCCTCAATGAAACAAAAGTGGAAAATAGCAGAAAATGGAAATACTTAAAATATAAGTACCTTTAATCTATCTTTAAGTAATATCATTAACTGCTATTACCACAAGACAGGATCACTTAATTTTTACACACTTTACCCTTCATTTGCTTTTTTTTTTTAAACACACCCTTACATTNGGATCACTTAATTTTTACACACTTTACCCTTCATTTGCTTTTTTTTTTTAAACACACCCTTACATTACATACAGCACAATCAAGCCAACCAATAACGGTTCATGTTTTATGTTCATGTTTGAATAAATTCAAACATGAACATAAAACAAAAATTAAAAAACAAAAAAAGGGGGGGGGGGGGGGGNGGGGGGGGGGCAGCTATTGCATATAGCCAGCATAAATAGTAAAGACATTACAAATTCAGGTTTGCAGCATATTTGATAGTACATCAGTAGCTGTGTGCCATGTGATCAGACTTCTCTTTAGCACCACTGGATTGAGCTGTTGAAAGTTCTAGAAAAACAACACCCAATGCCTGACAGTGAGAGTGTCTGGTGATTTCCATCTCATGGCATCAGTTTCTTAGCTGCTGTTAAGGCTGCAGGTACAATACGTTCTTATTGTTTAGAAATATTGAGTACAGAAAGATCATTAAGGAGCAGAACTGATATGGTTGTGGGTACAGGTACAGACAAAAAGACTGACAATTTTAAAGTAATATCTTTCCAAAAGTGAGCAACTGGAGGACACACCCAGGTCATATGCAGGAAGCTACCTGCTGCTTTCAAAGAACACAGGCTACAGAGGGCTATCCAGTTTGCCCATTAGACAAAGTTTATGTGGTGTCAAATATGTTCTGTGCAAAAAAATGTAATGGATTTGTCTGTGATTGGGATTACGAGAAGCATTTTTATACAGTGAATCAAATATTTTTCTACTTAAATTCGAGGTTCAGTTCTGGATAATCCCATCTCTGGAGACGATCTAAGGAAAGAGCTTCATAAGATGCCTCTAACCCTTCATTTGCTGATAGTGAAAATGACCACGGCTTCACCAAAGCCACCATGAACACACCCATGAGGCATGCAGAGAGACATGAGTGTGTGTGTAGATTGGACCATTTGTCTTAGCCGTGAGTGCTGACAGATTGCCCCTGCTGTTAACATCCCCTGTCTCTCCCTCTCTTCCTGTTCCCAATTCTATCAATCCCTCATTTAGATCCAGGCACAGTAGCACAGCAGTCCATATATCTGTCATCTGGTTCGTGGCACACAGTTGAATGATCTCTGTTTTGGTAGATAGTTAGAGGATCTCAATTTGATTTCCCCCTGGAACAAAAGTCTGTAACCTCAAGGATGTGATCTATTGCACTCATTCATTGGCTTCAGTTTTAAATACCATATTTCATTTCTTTGCGAGGAAAGTTTTGCTTCCATTGCTACACTTTAACCTGATTTATTGTCAAGAATATGCCTTTATTAACAATCTATTATTCTTGAATTAAACTTTTCTGTCGTGTACAGAATAAAAGCTCACACACTATACTGTATGTATCCCCTCTCGGGACTCTGGAATAGCGGCTGAATAAAACATAAGAGCCGGTTTCTTCACAATACATATCAAACATAACCGCTGATAAGAATTTTAGCCTCTCTCTGTTTCCAGACTCGGTAGCAGCGGCTGATGTGTCTTCCCTCAGGCTGGAGGAGATATCAAGCTGCAGCAGAAACAGCATCCTAACACCAACTTCCAACAGAGCTGTCTCTTTTGTCAGCCATCAGCTCAAAATGTCAGACCTGAACCTTCAACTATGTCCACGTCTGTCTGCTCCATCAACAAAAAGACTCCAAAGTTCAAAATGAAATCTGACATCAGGAGTTGAAATCGAGATCCCATTCAGAGCGAACCTAAACTGCAGAAATATTGCTGATGCATTTGCGATATTTCAGCGACAACCAGCATTCTTACGTGCTGTTTTCTCGCATTAGTCCAGCCGCTCAAGACAGTAAGCAGTTTTCCACCTGTCACTATGCTGCCACAAGCGTTTTGCCCTGCCAAAGTGCTGCCTGGGTGTCTGCTTTGAGTTGTTTTTGCCTGCTGCTCATTGAGGAGACTGTCACTCTTCTCTGGGATCATGTTGACTTTTTGGCCTGCACTTGCTTGAAGGTTTGATACGAGTTTGCTCAAGGGTTGCCGCTGAGGTTTGTTGAGACCAATGACCAAACTAATGAGCCCCAGAAGGCCCCGCTGATATGCCCCATGGCCTTGTTAGAGAGAAATGGCAGCGGGGTGTGTGTGTGTGTGTATGTNGGGGGGGGGGGGTGGAGGCATGCAAGGAGAGAGAGAGGCAGAAATACAAAGATGGATTGTTAAAGTTGTTGACCAAGTGAGAGAAGCTAGAAGCAAACACAGTATAACTTTGTGTGATTGGGACGATGGAGTATTAGGACCACATCAGAGAAAAAAAAAAATAAAAGGAGGAGGATTGTTTTTTTTGTTTTTTTTGCTTTTGAGAAAAAAAAGTCAAAATTTCGAGATTAAAGTTGAAATTCCGAGAATAAAGTCGAAATTTCGAGAAGAAAGTCGAAATTTCGAGAACAGAGCTGAAGTATAATTTCGAGAAAAAAGTCAACATTTTGAGAATAAAGTCGAAAATTTGAGAATAAAGTTGAAATGCGTTTGGACCTCTGTTGCGGTAGTGCCTGAGCTCCACACCTACAGGATCAAACAACTTGATCAGTTGTCTTATTGTGTCTTGTGATACAACATATCCTCTTTGTATTGCGCGCAGGTGTAGCCATCAATACCCTCGCATCTGTCCGTTTCCAGCTATTTCGGTCTGCAGGAATGGGCCACTTCCTCCAAGTTTGTGTGGTTTTTCCTCCTGAACAAACGCAGTCTTTGGCACAATCACTTTAAAGTCCTGATACTTATTACCAAACTGTGTTCATGTGCTAAAAGAGATAGAATTTCCTTGTTACTACAGCCGATTCTGAAGTACAACTGCACGAGTTCATCTACATAAGGCATCTTGTAGAATCATAGCCTAAATGCGAAGTAGTTTGATTTAGCTATATCAAAATTTCGACTTTATTCTCAAAATATCGTCTTTATTCTTGAAATTTCAACTTTTTTCTCGAAAGCAAAATTAAAAAAAAAATCCTCCTTTTATTTTTTTTCTCTGATGTGGCCCTAATACTCCGTCAAAGATTGGAGTGATGATACGATTCTGAAAAAAGGGGTCAGTTGTAGAAAAGCCTGTGGATTTTGAGGGTCTGACAAAAAAAAATTCTATCCATCCATCTCCATAATTTTCCACCTCTTATTGTGACCAGGTCGTGGAGGCAGCAGATGAAGCAAAGCAACCCAGATGTCTCTCTCTCTCTCTCTCTCTCTCTCTCTCTCTCTCTCTCTCTCTCTCTCTTTTCAGGTCCTCCAGCTGTTCCTTGGGAATCCCACAGCATTTCCAGGCTATCAAGTGTATTCTGTGTCTGCCCTGAGGTCTCCTCCCATGGACATGCCCAGAATTCTTCCTCAGAGAAGCATTCAGAGGCATCCAAATTAGATGTCTAAACCACCTCAGCTGGTTCCTTTCAGTGCAAAGGAGGAGTGGTTCTATGCTGATGTCCCTTCAGGCTGAGCAGCTCCTCCATGTGAAGGATTGGCTGAATGGATAACGGAGAAACTGGATGACAGAGGGAAGGGTGGGTCAGTGGGGAGTATTCTCAAGTCTAGGAACAGCCCACAACCCAGTTGGAATTGCACGATGAAAAGTAGAGATTCAAAAGAGACAACTTTATCCTGACTTTTTTTTAAAACTTTGGAATGACTCAGGAAAAATGGAAAAAAAAAAAAAAANGGAAAAAAAAAAAAAAAGAAACATTCTGTGATCCCTCTTTGCAGAATCACTCTATAGGATCCTCAGGATAGATGACCCATTAGGATTGGGTGACTAAAACAGGAACTCAATCTAATGCCTCATTTCCTCTCAGAGATGAGACAAGCTTTATGGCTTGACCTATCCCAAAAGGATCGCTTTCGTTCTACAGCGGCCACGTTGTAATCTCACACATCACTGTCTCGCTTAATCCGAAAATAATATCAAACACATTAGCACAGGCAAAGGCCTGGAAAATCCAATTTGAAATTCATACTGTGGCTCTCATGGACTGGATCACTCCATAGGTGTGATGTCATGTGTGGAAGTAATGGCCCCTTTTCTCCAGTGGGACAGAAATCATTGAGGAAAGTGGAGGTTCAGAGTGAAAAGATACACTGAGTTGAACTATTCAGCATCAGTTTAAATGCTGGAGGATGGAGAGGTTCTTCCTGTATTCTTGACAGTTAAGCATTTTTTTAAAGGTTATCAAACAGTTTAGAAATGTTTTCACAAACCCAACGGTTGTAGAAGTTTCTTTAGATTGAAGACAAAATTTGGAGACAATTTTTAAAATGTGGATTAAAAAAGAAGATTCTCACTTTAACTTCAGTTTAACCGTGTGTCTAGGCCAGCAGGTAAATGTTTTTCCTTGGAGGTTTAACATCCTTCTGTGCATTCATTTCTGACTGACGAAGCCATTTGGATGAATGGAAGAACATTTCAGAATTAAAGGACCATACCTTCAATTGTGCATGTTTGAGCCTAATATATTCAATTTTCATACATGTTAATTACTGACAATCATTTCCCAAAGGATAAAACTGTATTTTAGCTTTCCTGATATTTTGCTAGACCCTTTGTCTTTCAAAACCAAATATTCAAGCAATACACCCACCTTAAAATGTTTGTTTCTTACGATGTTTCACCTGCTAATAGTTATGCAGCCTTAAGTCACGATCTTTTAAATTTTTCAATAAATGCAGGTCTTTTTTTGGGACTATATTCCCTAGTGGAAACATACATTCACTCCATGCTTTTTTAATTGCACTTAAATGCTAAAATTACAAAACTTCTAAAAAGAAACCTAAATACATGTGTTGTTGGCAATGATGGATTACCTATCCCAAGAACGTTTCAAGTATCAACAAGTTGATTTTAATAGCAGAACAGAATGAATTGATACAATGGCGGTCTGGAAGGTAGGAAAAACATTTTTAATTCACTGCTTCAGTCATATGCTTTGGGAAATGATTGTCAGTAATGTTATGTGTATGAAAATTGAATATATTAAGCTCAAACATGCATGATCGCTGGTATGGTCCTTTAAAAAACTTGAATCTGGTTGACTTGACTCAGTTTTCATATACTGTTTTTCCTTGTAGTTTCTGTTGATGAAGCATGTTCATTTTTGTGTCCAAAGCTGGAGCATGGTCCTAAAAGACACCGTTAATCCTATATGAAATCTGAAATAAACTATATCAGTGAACAGTTTAAGTCCTTTCCGGATGCTGTTGCATATCAGCTGCATCATTTCTCAGAGCTGCAACTGTGTGAGAGAAAAGACAGCAAAAACTGTCAAGCAAAAACTATCCTCCGAGTTACCGTGGGTAAGTAATTACTACGGCTGAGTATGGAGCAGACCTTTGTTTCGACTGATATTTTACACAAGATAACCGAATGAAACGGCTAATTAGCTGCACGGTGTCAACAGACAGTAGCCAGCAACTTTTAATTTGACACTTCCATTGTCTGACATCAAGGGGCGAGAGAGACAAAGAGTGCCTGCAAGTCTTCAAGGCTTCTGGGTGACTTTGTCTGTCAGTGTATTCAAAACAGCAGCAGCAGCCAGTAATGTGGAGTATCTCCTTCTGCTCAGTGGGCTTGAAACAAACGGGTTATTTAGAGCCTACTTCATTTGCACTTGTGGGGAAAGGGCAGAAAGGAAATGAGAACCCCTTGACGGTTCAGTGTTGGATGTATTTAATTAGCCAATTCACTCTCTGCTTTGCCGCTTCAGTGGGCACAATGCTTCTTTGTATTTTTAAAAGTAATTGCCACTTGCCGCATCAGCATTCAGCTGATCCAGGCATGCAGTCATGAGCAGAAAAAAACCCCCCAAAAAAACACAGTCTCCTCTAAATAGGCAAGCAGGCAGACGTTATGATGCATTATTGGTCAGAGATAACCTATGCAGAGCGGAAGCTGCGTTTACAAGCTGTGAAGTACAGGCATGGGCTCAGGCATTGTGAGCTCCAGCGGTAATAAATCATTTTGGCTTTCACAGCTGACTAAGCTCTAAATGCATTTTTGCTGGTTAACACGCTTAAAACTGTCAGAGTATACACCAAAGGATTTAATTATGACTCAAATCCAGAATTCATTAAACAATGTAAAAAAAAATGTCTGTATAAACAAATTTTCTGGTCACGACAAAGTCTGACATTTAAAAAAAATGTTCAGCCCATCTCATCATAAACTTTAAAAACCTACATAATCAGTGGACGTTGGTCTGGATTTGGACAAAAATACAATCTGGATTGAGAACAAAGGCTCCCATTTGCACCTTGCATTAACATAATATGCATATCAATATTTTATGCACATATGCTAATGCAAGGTATAAATGCTTGCAAAATGCATTGTGATTGGACCTGCCAGGGTTAGAAGAGAGGGTAATCCTGCATTCCTGAACTTTTGGACACATTTTGGCAAATGGACCTCTTAAGACTGGAGTCTTTGAGTAAAGAGGCCTACACACTGCGATTTTGGACTGTCCCAGACAAAAGATAAAGATTACGAGAGGAAAAGTGAAAAAATCCCTGGTTGTAGATCCAAAACAATGGTCCTAGATCGCTATAAACCTGGCGGGCGGCGGCCATGGAGGGCCTCTATAATACGCTCTTATCAAGAGTGAATTCAAGAACAATGTCCCACACATCAACCAGTAGTTCTCTAATAGATTTAAAAAAAAAAAAAAAAAANTTTTTTTTTTTTTTGGTAGGATTAGAAAAAGTACAAAATTAAAACTTGGAAATGACAAAAATACAACATACACTTAGTCTTTTCAATCGTTATATTTGTGTATACACATTGTTGCACATAATAATTTGATAATAATGCAATCAAATAAAAACATGATACAATTACTTGTTCTATGGACAAAGTATTATGTTATTTTCATTCACTCTCAGATTTGAATTTACTGGAAAAATGTGTTAAAGTGGTTTACATCCTCGTAATAACCTGTCTGAGGAGTGGGTTACATTAGCAAACATGTTAGAATCAACCAAAAACCACAACCTGACATGATACACACTTCCTGCATTTTCCTCTGCATTAATTCCCACACACCCATGTACTGATGTCTCACCAGTTTGAAGTTATTCTTTAATTATTATCTAAGCTGCATGTTTTACAAAAATAAACACATATTTGTATATTTGTCTTTCAGGTGACTTATCTCGTTTTGAATCTGCAAGTTTTTGCCAAGCCTGATGCATGGAGTTCTTGACCTCGCAGTTTCTGACCTCTGACCTCACAGTCTCAGGTATGCCACCTGAGGATAACAAGCAAAAGGATTTCCATGAGGATTTTTTTTACCTAAAAAGTCCAAACTTAGAGGATCACAAACACATTACCTGCAATTACTGTCTTCACATTACAAGAAGACAGGTGGTAGACATTTAATCAAATTCAAAAACATTCACATGAAGCACAGAAAACAAATCAGCTCGGCCGTGTTCTCTCTCTCTCTCCCTCTCTCTCTCTCTCTCTCTCTCTCTCTCTCTCTCCCTCCCTCCATCTGCTATTCCTGGGTGTTTGCCTGGTGCAGACAATGGTTGCGCTCCACTGAGGGCTCTATAGTCGGATGATGGATGAGGGCATTTGCCTCACTCAAGGCCCTGTCTTCGCCATGCCCGTGCCAATGTCTGCTCACCACTCAAGCGCATCAATGGTAATTTGTACAAATGATAACAAACGGCAAGCAGAGGTGAACTGCTGCAAAAACAACTCCGGGTCCCAGAAAAGGAAGACAAAGCACGATAAGGAACTGGAAGCAATGCCTGTCTAGACGAAATAGGAAAGAGTGGAAGGCTAATCATATGACGGTGGAAAAAGGAGTTAGTGGAAAGGCATAAAACCCAGTAATGGGCAGCCCCAGTCCAACTCTGAATCAATGCATGTTTGAGTCTTTAAAACAAGGTAGCACTATTAAAACAAGCTACTGTCATGTACCCTGTTTATGGTCCCATTTTTGGTTTGTTTATTAGAGATATACTATATATACACACACATATACATCATACTGGAGCTTAATTTAAAGGACTATACTGGTGGTTTTGCATGTTTGAGCCCAATAAATACTACTCACATGCATATTAAATTATTGCCAACCATTTTCCAAAGATGCAGTAAATTTTCAAATTGTTTCTCCTACCTTCCTTGTTTCAGTTCAGATATTAAAAAAAAAAAAAAAAAAAAAAAAAAAAAACTAAAACAAACTTATAGAGAAAGTAAACCTGATGAAGCTTGTGGCAAAACGCATTGCACTTAAGATGGACTAAAAAATGAGAAGCTGAAGAAGAAATGAGGTCTCCTGGTGTGCAGTGATTAACTTTTGAAATTAAAAGTACAGAGACTTGGAATGTGCTTCAGATAGGCAATTCATCATCGTGAACTACACATTATCGTTATTTTTTCTCGAAGTTGCTTAAATTAACCAATCAAAGATAGAGCTACATGGAAGAAAATACTTGTCTCCGCTAGAGAATATAGTAACAAGAGAAGACGGCTTTTCCTGACAAATTAAAACGAACATGCCTTCTACATTCATGCGTAAGTGTCAGCAGGCGAAACATTGAATTTTAAGGTGGGTGTGTCACCTGAACATTTGAAAGAGGGGGACTTGTCAAAATAGCACAAAATTAAAGTACAGGTTTAAATTTTGAAAAATGGTTGAGAGTAATGTAACATGTATGTGGGTTGTATTTATTAGGTTAAAACGTGAAAAACCACCAGTATGGCCCTTTAAGATTCTCTGCATCAACAGAACCCTGCAGGACCTTCCTTGGATGTTTAATTCTAAGAAGTAAATCTATCATTTGGTCTGGTGCATTGAGATTTAGTCAAATGAATCCTCTGGATTTTCTCAGTATTATATTTGAGGTTTTAAAGTTTTTTTTTTCCCTCCACAATGTCTTTCAACATAAACTCCAAACTGCATTCCAGATGATTCACAGAAACAAACAGCAGTGATCACAAGAGTCACTGTTTTCCACTCACTCCTGGTGAGTGCAAACCTTTGGAATAAACTGTTTACACACGAAGGAGTTCTCAGATGAACAGTTTATGTTTAAGTGTTGAAACTGAGGTTAAAATAAGGTTGTAAAAATGTTTGTGATGAGGACAAAGGGTCTGTTTTTCTTTTTTGAAGGGTGATATTGTTCTTTAAACCCAATGGAATTCTGACAAGCATCAGCACGGTGAAATATAAAACATAACTGCAAAACTGCAAAGAAACTGCAAGAGAAGCACATCGAGCAGCACCAGAGAATTATCTTTGATGCTACAGTTTTATTTTCCAACGGCTATTTAGCTGAAGAGGAGGATTTACAAAACCGGGGCTAATCTGTCGGAGTATTAAAAGATACTGAGACAATGAGAGGAGACTGATATGAGGAAGCCTTTCCAGCAAAGACCGGCTCTTTGATGCACGGTGCCAGGCTCTGTGCTATCATAGTACTCAAAACCTGGCAAGGCAGCAGGAGGAAAATTTCTCCACAAGTGAAGGAACATGAGAGAAAGACAGAGAGAGAGAGAGATAAAAATCTAGAGAGAGGTGGAAGAAGAAATCCTGATTATGCTACACAGAATACTGAATTCAAAAGAGCATCCTGCAATTATTATAACAGAATTTCTGAATAGAAAAAGTGGAGGAGGAAGTGAAAAAGGATATTTGTTCCTGGGAAAGTGAACAAAGCCACTGACCCATATCATATCATATCATATCATCATATCATATCATAAAATATAATATAATATCCTCTTAACAAAGACCTGATCCATATTTGAGACAAAAGCACCACAGAATGGAAAACTTGAGGGCACGAGTTGTTTTTTTCCCCTCAAGATGCTGAAAGTTTCACACTTTATTATCATAGAATACTGACTGTAAGCATGTCAGTTATTATTAGAATGAATTCAGCTAAACATTTGCTGAAAGTTGCTGATGGTAGTTGGTCAAAACAGTCCAACCAACTTTTCTTCCAGAGCTTTCTAACGTAATCTAGCATTTGACTGGTATACACTTTTTATAACTTTTTTTTCCAAATTGATGGAACTGCTCAAAAATATTTTAATATATACAAATCTGACCATTTGCCAGTATAAGTAGAATTCAGTAGTAGTAGTAGTAGAATAGTTTGAATTTATTAATCACATCATATGTTGCCTATTTGTCTTTATTTTATTAATAAAAAAACTAATATCTGCCTCGTTAGTGGAAAGATAAGATACTGGTCAACTGCTTATGTGAACGCTGATGCGGAACTGTATCACGGTTCTCTTCTTCTGATCAATTCCTCTCTTCATCTGTTGGTCCACGTCCATTGAATCGAGATGTGTGTAGCTTGGGGGAAGTCATTTATTTTGACAAAGTGCAGCGGCTGCTAGCGTGACAGCGCGCAAACGGCAGAAAGAACGAGGCAACGTATCGATTAGGCCCTTCCTCCATTGTTCAACGTTGGATCCATCGCTTTCTATCTAACCTACATGGCATGCCTGTGGGAGTGAGGAGGAGATTAATGGGGTGGGGGAGGGGGAAGGCGGTNTAACCTACATGGCATGCCTGTGGGAGTGAGGAGGAGATTAATGGGGTGGGGGAGGGGGAAGGCGGTGGCTGTTCCCGGGCTTAGAGTGACGCTCTGACCTGGAAATACTTCACACGCCATTACACGAGCAGGTTCCAGGGATGCGGGGCGGAAAACAGCAGCGCGAACAACAGCAGACATTCCACATGTTACATGATAACAGGCTGCGTTACGGTGTGAGCTTTGATCTACTCACACACACTGAAATTGAATAAAAACACACACCTACACACACACATCAGCTCAACACAGTTACCTCTGAAAACTTTACAGGATCATACCGACAGTTTAGCATGTTTAAGCCGAATAAATACTACCCGCATACATGTTATGTTACTGACAACCATTTCCCAAAATACGCTGTCAGAGCAGTAACTTTTAGACTTCTTTTCCAGACCATCATTTGTTTCAGTTCATTCCAGTACAATATTAAAATCAACTTGTAGAGACTTGAAACACACTTGAGATACAATAGGTAATCCATCACAGCAAACACAATGTCTATTAAGTTTTATTTTTTTTTTTTTGTCGAAAAAACATGGAGCTGCATGGAAGACACTGCAAGTCTCTGCCAGGGAATATCGTCCCAGCTGTTACCTGGAAATTAAAATGATGCCTTCTGCAATCGTGCAAAAGGGTTAAATATTGAATTTTAAGGTGGGTGTATCACCTGAACATTTGATTTTGAAAGATTAGATGATTTGGCAAAATAACAGGAAAACTAAAATACAGTTTTAGGTTTTGGAAATTGGTTGTCAGTAACACAACCATGTACTTGGGTAATACTGTATGTACTGGGTTTAAACATACAAAATTGCCGGTACGGTCCTTTTAGACAGGGTACTTATAGAGGTTCATGTTGAGGTTTTTCATGTACAGTATATTGGACTCGTTGTCATCGGAACTTTAGCAGCATCCAGACTGCAGTGGTGGTGCGTGTCGTTGCTCCTCCTCCTCAGTCTGCTGGAGTGTCTTTGAAGAGTGTTTTAAGCAGAGCATCTCCGGTAACTCTAGCTGGCCCTATGATCACATTACCCTTCTGTCCTCTGCTGTCTACACCACAGCAAGCTCCAGCTCTCAGGAAGTGTTTGACTACATGCATTTATCACACTCTTTTTGCCTCTGCAGCCCCTCCACCAGCAGACAGATACTGTGTCCAGTGTCTGGGTAATTCTATTTGCAGGCTTCTCTATTTCCTTATAGCCTGATTTCCTCTTCCTCTCCCCTCATCCTCCATGGTTATATTGTTACCCCAGAAAATGACATGACTTTCTGTTAGTGCATTGTACCATTAAAAGATGAGGAAAGACGTCTAAACTTTCATTACTTTACCATACTGAGGATCCATGGTGGAAAAAAGGGGAAATGGTAAGCATTTGAATCATAACAGCATAAAACCTAATAAAATTTCCTATTAGTCTTTAGTCGCATACAGTGAGTTTTCTTTCACAATATAAACCAATATGCAGTTTTCCAGATATTCTCTTAAAGAGCATTGAAATTTAGCCTTCTGTTGGTTTTGCTTGGTAAAAAGTCCAAATGATGACTACGACCGGGAACGTCTGCTAATTGTTCATCGTTCCACGTTACTGGTAATTACCGGTAATTTCTTCCTCTTGACTTTCACTCTCTTGCCGCAGACATTTCTGACCAATGACTGAGCATTCTCACAGGGCATCTGTCGATATATTTTGGTTCCCATAAAATCTTTCCAAACTAAACCAAGGGTGAAAACAACAAAAGTAACATCGACAGGTTCAGACCACAGGAACGAGAATATAGATTTGAAAATGACCTGAGATCACCATCCTTGTGTTTCCTGTTCCAAACGTGATGACTCTACCTTTACGTTTTATGGCAGTGCATTTTTTGGCATAAAAAAAACAAAACGTCCTTTTTGCAACAGAACAAATTACACATTTAAAAGGCCAGTAAAAGCTGCTAATCCTTAATATACTAATGTTTCAATATAAATGTAGGGATGATTTATTGATATCAAAGATTTACATGTGCTTTAACTTCAACAGCTAAAATCCAGAAGGAATGTGGTGTTTCTTCTTCAATGCATTAATCCCTTAAGATAAAGAAAGACTCAATGCCTTCAAGTGAGGACTGCCCTCCCTAAGCGTATTCTTCAAACCAAACAATAAAAGCAGCTTCTCCTGCACCACAGCAGATATTCTACTGAAAAATTTCCTTCCTGAGCTTTATTCCAGCTCTCGTATCATTTGGTAGAGAAAAACTTGTTTAAGTGGTAGGAGTCACTTTCAAAACTTTGTGAGGCAGGAAGTGGAGGATAATGGTGCTAATTACCCCCGTCACCATCTTTAAAACTGCGCGGAGAATAGATCTGTCAGCAAAATTAACACCTCCTATTTTCTAGTCAAAGGCTTCTCCTTGGCAACTCTGGCTAAATATATGCATTTTGTGCAATTACAGGTGTATAGAAGCTGAAATCAGCCTGACAAAGTAAAACCTTACCTCTGACCCACAAAGGAAGGCTGTTAAATGAAAGCTCTGAATCATGAATTTAATTAACAAGGGATAAAAACACAGCTGAGCTCTGCTAAGGAGTGAAGAAATGAGATACTGTAAGAAAGTCAATAAGTGATTGTTGACAGCTGAAAGACTCCTGGCTTTGCTCCTAATTGGTCTTTAGAAAAATTGGAGGAGTATCACAGTTTCTGGGCAAGGAAGCATTTCAGCACTATGAAAAAAACGTCCTTCTCAACTACTATCTGCTACCTATTACAGTAGTAACTGTCTCACCTTGTAGGTCCTCATGTGACGCACTGATGCAGGAAGCAAAGAGTTGCTGTCATCCATCACCTGCAGCAGCTCCTCGCACACGCTCAGCGGCAGCACGACAGGATGGCCGATGGCACTGACCTCCCAACTAGTTACAATACTGGAAAAAACACACACACAGAAAAAGTGATTTACAGCAACCGCCAGTGCATTACATAACCAAGATGATGATCAAAATAGCCATAATAAATCTTGATGCTGAAGCAATGGGCTGGAGTCCTTCCCACTGCTGATTGGGCGAAAGATAGGTGAGGTCGCCAGTCACAAGACGCAACAAAACTCATTCACGCTCATATCCACACCTCAAACTGTGGGAGGAACCCGCAGCGACCGGGCGAAACCCACAGAGATATGGAGAGAACATGCAAACGCCACACAGAAAGGCTCCAGCTGGATTTGAACCCAAGTCCCAGGAGGAGACGGTGCTAAACACTAATCCACTGTTCCACCCATGAATTATCACCCCACCATTTTAATTAAACAAGATAACTAGTGACACATAAAACTGGATTGATGTCAAGCGTGTCCTTGGAAGCGCCAAAATTCATCTGTGTGCAAGGTCGCATCTGTGTGTGTGTGTGTGTGTGCGAATGAGCATGGGTAGAGGGGGATTGACAGGAGAAGAGGAAGAGTGATGAGAGAGAGGAGATGGATGCTGTGTCAGGGTGTGCTGCTGATCAAGTTTGTTTGGGTGACATTTAGCCATCTGTGCCGTTCCTGAGACGAAAAGTCTTCTCCACATTTAGGCAGATCCACGCAAGAACCTGCTCTCAACATCCAGCAACATGATTAAATAAAAAAATTAATACAGAGGCAGGAGCTGTTAATGCTGATTACATGGAAAACATTTGGCTATTAACCTCAAAATAGTTAACATCTTAACCAGCTACCATAATTCTTTCTGCATAAAAAGTCACTGTTATTTAGGATTTGATTGCTTGTATATCAGATTACTTGATATAGTGAAGGAAATACCCTTAGGGGGATTTGGCTGCCACCTCCATATATTTCCAATAAAATCATTTTCCATAATCTATTTGCTGTTGTACTGAACTGTGATCGTGGCTGTGACCTTCACTCAACTCATAATCAACTAACTGCTCTTACCGACAAGCGTAATCCACTTAGGCACCGACTCACTGATTCTCCAGCCAATTATTGGCAGATTTACCAACTTCTAGCTGCAATCAACTGTAACCGACTGTACCCTGAATAAGAGGGTCATCGGACAGGGAATTCAGCTCCCGGGCACAACTTTTCATTTAAAAATGTCAGAGATGAGTGATGAAGGATGAAAATTCTGTAGAGGAAAAGGAAGTATGAGTAAATCCTGCATTTAATTTACTCCAATGTAAAGCTCCTTAAAATCGAGACTTTAACATGTAGCCTGTTCTCAAATTGAAAAGAAATCAGGGATCAAATTACTGGTTTAAGAACCGAGAGTCACAAAAGCCCTGAAACCACAAATATAGGGGGTAATTCATTAAAAGGAGAAAAATAAATAAATAAATAAATCAAGGTGAATACACAGCGTCACACTAATTAAATGCTGTGATAATTAAAGCTCATTCATAAAGCTTCCCTTACATTAATCAGCTCATCATTGGCTTGCTACTTGTTAGTAAAAGCCACTTTGAGCTGCTTCATAAATAAGCTGACTGATGAACTGAGTGGGCTTAAATATCTAATTAATTGATTGCTAACACACACGAGGCAAATATAGTTTCAAACATCGCCCAGATTTCATACTGCTGAAATTTACCACCAGAATGAAACAGGTCTTAATTTTTGTGTTATGGTGTATTTTAGGAATCGATGCCTATGTTGTCTTCCTATCTAAATCAATTTGTGTTTTTTTTATTGTGGGAGTGTAACACTGGGAATAACTCTGGGTCACATGACTAGGCTTTTAGACCAGCTGACCACACTCTCATATATAAAGGGTGGAGCCTCTCATATTGATACTAAGACACTGAGGAAGATGTAATTTTGACTTCTGTTTGTCTTCAGGAATAACTTATTTTGCATCGTTTGCATTTTTGGTGAGTTGAATAAATGTTGTGAAGGAGTTTCTCCTTGGATTTTTCTGAACAGTGTGAGAATCTCTCACTTGTGGCCATGATTTCAATTTGATTACAGATGATGCACCAGTTACAAACGACTGATTTGGACTGAATAAGGCACAGCAGTGTTTGGACTTAGGAATCACTTTCCCGACATGTAAATAAAAAAATATCATAGTAACACCTCTTTCAAGGAAAATGCTTTGAGAGACACTGGTAACAGCATTTATAAATAAGGGATATTTGACTTTAACAACATGTTAAATCTGCTGCTGTGTTTGATGAATCCCCCATAGACTGTGGAGAGACAGATTTTAGTTTTTTATTTAATTTGTAAAAATGATGAGTATTTAATTAAAAACAAAATCAGTTAATTCTTATTCAAAAGTAACAAAAACACAACGCATCTATCATGAAATGCAGCTTTCCCAGCATTCACTCTTCCAGTTTGCCATATCATTCAGATGCACGCCTATTGCTTTGCCTGAGAAGATAATCCTTCTCTTTTCATGTGAATTTTGTCTCTAATTATCCGTCTATGTCAGCCAGCCAGTGGGCTTGTCAGAACGGTAGAAGCACAACAATACCTCTCTGTTCTCCCTTCACTCTGTCCCGCTGCAGGAGAGAGGAGGTGGAAAAGACACTGAGTGCTGATTCAGTTGAAAATAATGAGGGTGGAAGGCTCTTCCGGTGGGATGCTGCTGTACCGAACATGGCGAACCACATACAACACATCCACCTACATCTTTCTACATCACAGCAAGGTACACAGAGTCTTGCCCCAGTCAAAACATCTCCTGTACGTGCTTATGCAACCGACAACTTCTCAGACAATCAACACCTTTGATGGCAATTTCATTCGCAAAATAACACCCGATTATATCTAAACGAGGGAATCAGTGCAAAAACTTCTATTAGGACCTCAAATCTTCGCCAACAAAACCGTCTTTCATCCCTCACGGTGAGCTGAGGTGGTGATTGAAAGGGTGTGTTGGAAAGATGAAAGGATAAGATTAAGAGGAGGAAAACAAAGACTGAAGTGAGGAGAATGAGGCGAGCGTCCTGGCTTACTCTCTCTGCTGTGTGTCTGAGCAGGTGATGTAGAGGAGTTTCAGGGCTCGGGCAGCACTTGGTGATGGACTGTGAGGAGCAGAGGAGCTGACAGACTCCTCACCCCCGACAGACGTCTGCGGGACTGAAGCTATGATGGCGTCACTGTTCAGCAGCCAGAGCTGCAGGAGGAGCAGACAGGTCATTTAGCACTTGAGAAACAGGAGCTGAAGGTCTCAAAAGCGACAAATAATATTCTGTCATACACGCTCAACATGTACACTCATATTTTGAGGTGATTTTGCACTTTTATTAAACACTAACTACATCATCCACCTCTTATTAGAGATTATGCAAAGGAAGATGTCTGAGTGAAAAACTAAATACTCATAATTTGGGGATTTTGTGTTATTAAAATGGTTCAATTAAAAGATGAACATTAGCACAAATATCATCTCACAGCTTTGGCTAAAGGTCAAAGATGTAACCAGCACTCAAACTACTTATGTGTCATTTAAAGGACCATACTGGAGATTTTGCATGTTTGCGCTCTTCTGTGTAGCTCCGTGTTGAATCCATGCTGACACGCTAAAATTACTTTCCTTTGACAAACAAATTTAATAGATGTTGTACTCGCTGTGATGAATTATACATTATTCATCTCAAGCAACTTGTTCAAGACTTACAAGTTGATTTTAATAGCACGCTGGAATGAACTGAGAAGTATTATGCTTCTGATTTTACACATAAGGCACACTGATTTGTCCTTCTCTAATTTTTTTTTCTGTTAAAATCAGCCTAATTCTTCAGAACAAGATGCATCGTTAAAATTTTATTCTGAATCATACATGTCACAGTTCTGCATGTCTGGTCAGCCACTCACCTGCCATTTCTGCATGTCTGGTCAGCCACTC
>VXCM01003371.1:0-70322 GCA_014773175.1 Lucifuga dentata
AAGGTTGTGCATGTTGTCCTTATGGTTGTGGAGTTATTACAAATTAAATTTGTGCATGCCTTTTTTTTTAGACGTAAATTCCAAAAAAAGAGCTCAGGGTAGAAGGGGTTAAGTAAATTTTTACACAAGTACTTTTACTTTTACTTGAGTAAAATGTTGTTAAAGTAACAGTACTTTTACTTGAGTACAGTATTTTATTACTCTTTACACCTCTTCCCATTTTGTCTTTCCTAAACTCCTCCATGATGGGATCTTGAGGGAGGATTAAACAACCAAGTGATTCCCTTAAGATTCCTGTAAGGTGTTTTAAATTTGTGTATTGTCCAAACTTTGAATACTTTCTCTCAGTTCATGATCTGCTCTTACAAGATGAGTTCCATTATCTGATCTCATGACCTTACCAGAGCCTCTTCTTGCCACAAATCTTTGGATGGCATTGGTGCATGAGTCAGTGTTTAAAGTATGTGCAACTTTGAGGTGAACTGCTCTTATATTCAGAATGTGAAAATTACCCCATATCTCTTCACAATAGCGCTTCCATGCTTTATTTCAAATGGGCTAAAGAAGTCTATACTCATATTTGAAAGGGAGGCTCATCAGGGATGACTTTTTCTTCTGGTAAGGCAGCCATAAATTGTTCACCCTTTATGCCACTTATTTTCCTGCAGGTTACACATTTAGAAATGATCTTTCTGACAGTAGCATTACCTCCAGGAATCCAATACTTCTGCCTCAAACGTGAAAGAGTGTGATTTCTTCCAATCTGCCCCACATTCTCATGAATGTGTTTGATGATGAGTTGGATTACATGATGATTCTTAGGCAAATTAATTGGGTGCTTGACTTCAGATAGTATGGCAGATTTTATTATCCTACCACCTACTCTAATGAAGTTGTTCTGAAGAACAGGTGAGAACTTATGGATGTGGCTACTCCTTTTTACTGCCATCCCTTTTTAAGCAAATTAAAAAGTTTTTGAGTATTATCTGAAGACAATCTATTTTTCATAAGTCCTGTCTGATCAATATGAATTAGTTTAGACAATTATGTTAACATCCGATTTGCCAGTATTTATGCTAAAATTTTACTATCTTGATTTATACGTCTACTTGGTCTACCTTTTTTTTTTTTTTANCCTTTTTTTTTTTTTTATAAATTGTTATTAATGATTCTCTAAGGGAATCTGAAAGAAGTTTATGTTTCCATGCCTCATTATATGTTTCCAACAAAATAGGAGCTATGAGTGTTTTAAATTCCTGGCAAAACTCAGCTGTATAACCATCAGGCCATGGAGATTTATGTTGGGAAAAAGAATTAATAGCATCCTCTATTTCTGCTAATGTTACATCTTCTTCTAACAGACTACATTCCTCCTCATTTAGTCTAGGTAATGCTAGACCTCTAAGAAATTTGTCAATGCCATCATAAGTACAGGAATATTCAGTTGTGTATAAATTACTAAAAAAATTAACAAATGTCAGATTAATGTTAGTACGAATTATTTTATTTTTAAGTGTTGATGCCAACATCTTCCCAGGTTTTTCACCCTCCTCACAAAATTTCAAATTAGCCCTATTTAAGGCATGTTCTGTCTGTTCCTCTTACTTCTTTCTTCTTCTTCTTCTTTTCCTTTCGGCTTTTCCCTTCAGGGGTCACCACAGCGAATCATCTGCCTCCATCTAACCCTATCCTCTGCCTCCTCTTCTCTCACACCAACTAACTTCATGTCCTCTTTCACTACATCCATAAATCTCCTCTTTGGTCTTCCTCTAGGCCTCCTGCCTGGCAGTTCCAACCTCAGCATCCTTCTACCGATATGTTCACTATCCCTCCTCTGTACATGTCCAAACCATCTCAGTCTGGCCTCTCTGACTTTATCTCCAAAACATCTAACATGCGCTGTCCCTCTGATGTACTCGTTCCTGATCCTATCCATCCTCGTCACTCCCAAAGAGAACCTCAGCATTTTAGTCTCTGCTACCTCTAGCTCTGCCTCCTGTCTTTTCCTCAGTGCCACTGTCTCTAAGCCATACAACATCGCTGGTCTCACCACCGTTTTGTACACCTTTCCTTTCATTCTTGCCGAGACTCTTTTGTCACACATCACACCTGACACTTTTCTCCACCCATTCCAACCTGCTTGCACACGTTTCTTCACCTCTTTTCCACACTCTCCATTGCTCTGGAGAGTCTGTCTGTTCCTCTTACTGATTTATTAAATTGCATTTGCAGTGTTGTAAGTTTATGCCAATCATAATTATTGAATGTTTCTGAGAGTGCAGTTTGTAGCTTTTTAATTTGCTTTGTCAGAGTCAATTAAGCTATCTCTCTGGGTTTGTTTGTTTTTTTTTTGTTTTTTTTGATAACTTGATATTCTTATCAATTCTCCTCCTAAACAACATTTTAATGCATCCCAAAAAGTACACATATTTGATACTGAATCCTTATTGTTTGCTATAAACTGAGTTATGTAATCCTTTATCTGTTTTTTCATATCAGTATTTTTAAACAATGAATTATTACATTTCCATCTTCCTCTGGATTCTACTGGTAATGTAAATACCAACTGTAAAGGACTATGATCAGAAATAATTTTGGGATGGATAACTGAATTTCCTGTATTTCTAATTATATCATGTGAAACAATCTATTCTTGAAAACGTTTTATGTCTATTTGAAAAAAAAAAAGGTATAGTCAGAAGGATGCAATGTTCTCTAAACACCTAAAAGATTATTAGCACTCAATAGTTTAGCCAGTGCTATTGTTACTTTGGATGGCTGTTTAGGGTCTTTACCAAGTTTTATCCACTTCTGGATTTATTTTAAATTAAAATCGCCCCCTAAGACAATTGATGTATTAATGAAGTTAATCATCTTCCCTTCAATTTCATAAAAAAAAAGTCAGGGTCATCCACATTAGGTAGCATATATTATTGTACAAAGACTACTTTACATTTAATAGAAAAAGAAAAAAAACATAAAAGAGGACAAAAAATAACTTAGACATTACTGCATATGTGTGTGTGTGTGTGTGTGTATAAAGACACTAAAGCATCCTGCACATATAGAAATCAAACAATCAACAAAATAATAAAAAAAATAAATAAATAAAATTATATATTCAGTATTCCCAATATCAGAAACAAAACGTCACTTAGCCTTATTTCTTTTACTAATTTTACTCATAAGCATGTTGTAACTTGAGAGTTTCAAAACAGCTGATTTTGATGTAGAGTTTATCCAAAACCAGCCAAACTCTGTTGTTCTTTTCTTTGTTGCTCTTCATAATAGGATAGAGTTTACAGCATCTCTCCATTATTATCTGTGGATATTGCTCATAAATTGCAAAGGTTGTTCCCTTCGGCTCTTTCCCTCTTCTGAGCACATATTGGCGGTCTTGGCAGCTTGTAAACTTTGCCACAATCGACCGTGGCTTCTTAGGATCTTTTTTTTTTGCCAAGCCAATGCACTCTCTCACATCTAATCTCCCCTACTTTATTTTCGGGTATTTTTAGCTTCTAATTCAGGAACCATTTGAGTTCTGTTGTTTCGTACGACTCACCCTCTCACATTCCCGTGAACAGCAAGTTGTTCTCCATCTTCGGCACCGCAGATCCACTACATCAGCTTTCAATTGAGCATTTTCTTTTTGTAGTTTTTCCGTGGCTGTTTGTAGTGACTGCACCCCTGTTCGTAAAGCTGCGTGTTCTTTTTTCAGCTCCAGTGTTGTTAAGATCTCCCACAGTTTGTTTGTGTTGCCTCCCTCTTCCCTAGACGCCACGGTCGTAATGGCTTATTTTAAGTTCATTTTAATTAATATATTTTGCAGTGCAAAGGCCACCGCCTGGCCCACCTATCAACTCTCACTGAGCCCAACGCCATGTCAATCCAATGTTGTCATGGAGATGACAACATGATGAAGATAAGATGCTGAATGTGATTGGACCAAACCAAAGCAACAGTCAGACATTTGGAATGCTGCTTACAGCGGAGAAAGTGGAGAATTGTGACTCATTGTGTTGGAGTTGCGTTGTGTCTCGCTGATAATACAAATAAGAAGTAACGCAAAAAGTGCAACCACATGTAACAGAGTAAAAGTATATTTTCTTCTTCATAAATATACTCAAGTATGAGTTAAAAGTATCCTGCAATAAAACTATTCAGTAAAGTACAATTTTGTGAAAAATTAAGTAAATGTAACAGAGTAACTGGAACGTGTTACTACACATCTCTGACCATGAAGGTGGTTACCCTTATGACTGGTTCCCTGGAGCAGGCTAGATAGTTAGTTTCTCTCATGGGTGATTCTGGAGTAAGTTTAGCTTTTGAGCAACAGAAAGAATAATTATTGTTGCAGCATCAGCAGGCATTAGAACACAAGCAGCGTGAAAAAAGAACAGACCCTTAAATTTGAGAGGTTAAGAAAAAGTGGAATGTTAAGTGATGCTGAAATAAGAGCAGCAGAGACAAAGCTTAGCGATTTCGGAGCAGGATTTCTTCTTTTCGGAGGAGAAAGTGTTGAGTGGTGGAGTCGGGAAAAGTCGGCTGTGCGAGCAGAATTTCTGTCCATTTTCCTTTACTTGATTAATCTCAGTCACTGTTGGTTCATTATCTCACAAACCTCCAGGATACCAGACTGGTTTCAGCTATTTAGTGAAAAAAAAAAAAAAAAAAANAAAAAAAAAAAAAAAAAGAAAGTTAATATGAAATAAATTTGGATGACTCATTTGTAATCATGAATTTTAACAATTATGTTGGCAGCTTCTGAAAAATGTGTTTTAAATGAATAATATGTTTGAGTTAAAGCCCTTTGAATCAGAAAAGGCCTGAATTCAGCAGCTAATTTCCACTTCTTCAGCCAGGCTGCTGGATTTGCTGGACCCTGATACCAATAAACCATTAGCACTTGAAAGAAAAGAAACAGAAAGGTGACCAGGCTCCTTTTCTTTAGATCTGAGACATTAATTATGGAGATGTGGGAGCTGTAATTTACAGGGCTACCTAACGTACCTGAGGTGGTATCAGTACCTTCATTCTTCTTCTGCAGCAAAAAGAATGATGGCGTTAATTGAGGCAGACAAACTGGACTGTGAGAGATAATGATTCCATCAGTCTCTCTCAGCACTCTGATGGCTGATCAGTCATTGAACTGTAATTTAACTTTGAGTCATTTATTTTTGAGCAGATGATAATGTGAAGATTTCCCTTCATCGACTGTCAGCAAGTCACAACAGATAGAAGTAAAACTGTAGATAATTTTTGTTTTTAAAACTACATTTCAGTTCATTTTGAGTGAATCCTGCAGTCTATCATGGTTCTTCATGGACCTCCTCATTAAGATTTCAATTTGACTCCATGTTTCTTGAGATCCTCTTTCTGGCTTATTTGCTCTTTTATATCTTCATGTAATATTTCATTGTTTTATGTCTTTGTAATTTGTCTGGTTTTCCACCTAAAGCTCCTATTGCACACCTGGCTGTTGGAGGAGAGGGTTTTGAATCTTTGAAATGCCTCTCCTGAGGTTTCTTCCATTTTTGCCTTATGTGATAAGGTATTTTAGGGAAGTTTACTCATCTTCATAGAGAGCTTTGGCTGGGTAAGGAATCATTAATGTGCCCTTGTGTAAAGCCCTTTGAGACATTGCATGTGATGTTGGGCTGCAAATGAACGTGACTTGACTTGTATGCATCAGGTCTAAGCAGCAACAATAACAGCAAGTGTGCACGTTGTCAGCTTGGCCTGAGTGAAGAGGCTCAGGTAGTGACGTTACGTCTCACACCAAGCCTGTCTGAAACTCGCTACACCCTAAAAAATGCAGAGTTGAAAACAACCAACCTGGGTAGTTTTCAACTACACACTGGGTTAATCTAACACAGCAAGATGTGTCAAATAAATTGGTTGAATATTCTATCCAAATGTTGATTCATATTAACTGGAATGTTGGGTTCATTCTACCCCATAAATAGGTTATTATTTTCATGTGTCATGACAGTAAAATCTATAAAAAAAAAAATTAAAAAAAAAAGTTATCTCAATAAACTANAAAAAAAAAAATAAAAAAAAAAAGTTATCTCAATAAACTACACGTCTAGTGAACAGTTACATTACTTGGATATACTGGCCTATTACAAAATACATCCAAGATTTGGTAATGAAAATCATACATATATGCAATAAACCACACATTTCTAAACAATTTTGGAAATTTTGAAAAATTATTTTTCAAAAATCCATAACAAATTCACAAACTGTTTCCAATTCATAAACACTATAATACTTGAATCAACAACAGCAACATTACTATATTATTATTACATGATAACATGCCCCATAACCACTACTGTCAAGTGGACTATTCTATTCTATAAAAACACTATGTAAAAACAATAAAAAAAAAAAAAAAACTTCCCATGCAGGAGCACACTGCTTGTGGTAGTTAATGTCAAACATATAAAATGCCTTGAAGCACATTACAAGCAGCTAATTAACGAAGGCCACTGATTTAACTGAGTAATCACACAAGCAGGCTGGGACAGCAGGCTATTCTAGGAAAAGCTTGCTGGGTGGGCAGTATCGAGTCATTCTGCCTAGAACTGACACAATCCCTCAGCTACATGATCAGTATAAAAGTTGGCTGCCAACCACTGCACAAAGGACTATCTGTGTCCTTGTGTTTCTATGGAGCAGGGCCTCTCTGTGAGTCGGGGTGTTCAGGTAACTCCTCTGCAAATGTTCCATCCACCCCTGTTCTCACTACTACATTATAACATGCCCATAAACATTGCCTATTACTGTCAAGTGGGCTATTCTATTCTATTCTGTAAAAATACTATGTAAAACACAAAACACAAACTGTTCTTGACTTTTAAGTGTGCATTATTAATCATTATCATTATATTATCATCATGGATTTTCTTAGAAATACGATTTAGTTGGTGGATTATATACATGCCGAATTTCCCGCAACACTTTACAGTTTGATGAGAAGTCTTAAGCTTCATGTTCCAAATAGTGATTTCAGTAACATTTAAGGCAAAAACAACACTACCCAATATGAGAGGGAAATTTGGCTGGGGTGTGGCTCTCAGGTAACATTAATATGTTAGCATGGACCTATAGTTGGTGTGTAACATGACAATTTTCACTCATATGTGACTTGGATAGGTGCAAATGTGTATACAACCTTTTCTTTTACTTTACTTTCCCCAAGTGCACGAGGAGGATGCACTGCTTCTTGAGTAGTAGGGAGCCCAAAAGAGAAGACAGTTGACGGCGTGGCTGGGTAGATACAGGAAGTTAGAGGAGGGGCGGTCTTGTCTGCGATGTGTCAGCCATCACTAGGGCTGACCCAACCGCTAACCCAGCAGCTGGATTACACAAAAACTACCCAGCTCCCTGGAAAGAACCCAGAAAAGTGGCCCAACAGGCTCAACCCCACATTTGGGTAGATAAAATAACCCAGCATTTCTTAGAGTGTAGGCTGGTTGTTCTAAAGCCTGAGGCTTCATGAAAAAGCATGTGACTGATGACGTTTGAACCACTTTGCTGCTTCGGCTCATGTGACTAGTTTGGTTTGACAGATATTTTTTGTGGTAGTTTTGATTGAAAGCATTTAAAGGCATCTGAAATAATGTATTCCAGCAAAATCACCGGTATGCTCCTTTAAACCTGTGATATTTAACAACTTAAATGTGACATAAATTACATCGTGCCAGGATCAAGTAGCACCGCTGAAGTGAATAAATCTACGAATGAATTTATGGCCTGATTGATGCACACATCTGCTGCAGTGAGAGAACGTATCGATCAACACGCTATCTTACATCGCTAACGTACATTAGCATCACCAGTGACAATATACGACACAATGACAGTAGTCCACTCTCTGGATATGGAGACTTCCTGTACATGCATGCTATACTCTGATTTTCTGTCTGATTAAAGTAGTAATGTAGTAAGACATAAACATGGACAGAATTAACAGGATTCAGCGGTTCAGCAAACATACATGACGTGTTGTGTAATTTGAGTATGAAGAGAGTCCATCAGGCGAGGAAACATGTGTGGAGGCGTTTTACATGTCTGAATAAATCCATCACATACTCATACTACATATACATATACACATACTCAGACTAAGATTATGCTGATTTCAGTCTAATTTTGGTGTTTACATGACATTTGAAAAATTGATTTATTACCTTAATCTGAGTATAATTAATGTTTTTAACATGCATGTCAACGTACTTTATTTGTAGTAACAGTAACCAACCTGTACTAAAAAAAGGTATGGAGGAAAAGTATATATTTTATTTCAGAAATCTAATGAAAAAAAGTTTTAAAAAAAAGTTTATGAAAATATACTCAAAAAATACTCAACAAAAATACTGAAGTATTGTCATGAAGTATGTTTACTTCACTACTTTACACCACTGAGCGTCTGAGGTCGCCGACACTTTGGAACATTCTGTTTCTTCTCGTCCTGTGTCTGACCCACAGTGGATCTCTGCTCATCTACNGACACTTTGGAACATTCTGTTTCTTCTCGTCCTGTGTCTGACCCACAGTGGATCTCTGCTCATCTAAATCCCTTGCTCCCAGGTCTCCTCTGATTGGCTCGTCAGGTCTCCTCTGATTGGCTTGTCAGGTCTCCTCTGATTGGCTCGTCAGGTCTCCTCTGATATGCCTATTCTCAGGCTGTTGTGTATTTACATGAACAAAGAGTGAATTATTCGTTTGATTTTTTACTTCCTCTCCTTTCTCATCTCTTCCTTCCCTTCTCTTTTCTACCTTGTCTCATATTCTGCTTAATTTTCATCTTCCTATGTCTTCATATTTTCACCACCTCATCCTCACAACCGCTTAACCCTCCTCTGCTCTCCTCTCCTCTTTCTGCTCTCGTCTCCTGACGATATAGATTCATTACCGTTTGATGATATCAGATGATTGCTCTCTCCTTTAAGCTGGAACAATAGGTTTGCCCCTCCCCAGGCTCTGACCCACTCTGCAGCATGATGGCTGCTCCCATTATCTTCTTTCTTCTGAACCTCTGCTTTTCTTTCCAGCCTCTCATTTTTTTTCACAATCTTTTCTTCTTACTTGCTTTCTTTCCTTCATCTTCAGTTTCTCTTCATATTTCCATTCTTTGCTGGTCATCTCCTCTTTTCTTCACGTGTCTCTTCTGTCCCTCCTTTGTTTTTATTTCCTCCTCTGGTCTTCATGTCCTTTCCTCCTCCTTTGTCCTCTCATCTCATACCCTCTCCATTTTACTCTCCTTTTGCTTTCTCTTTTCTTTTTCTTCCTCTTTTCTCTTTTCCATCCTGTTACTTCCTTTTCCTGTTCTATGATTTTGTTTTATTTATTTATTTTTATATACAGTAATTGTCATTACTTAAAAAAAATTATATTGAATAATAATAAGCAAGAAATGGGAGCTTCCATGTTTTTGGAACAAACCAAGTTGCTGTGGAAAAAGGGGGGTATGATTAAGTTTTTTTTTGCTCAGCAGATAGTCACAGTATGAAGGTAACAAGTGGCCTGGATCAGCTTGCAGTGAAATTTTTGTATCTGTCTGGGTTAAATTGTATTTTGCTATTATACTTGTCTGCGGTTACCAATTAGTGGCATTTCATTAATCGTTGGTGATGACTTAGCTGGGGGAAGGTGTTTCCTTAAGGTGTTCCCTCCACCTGAAGTCATAAACGATCCTGATGGTGATTTGTTTGCTCTGGCCACCGCTGACCCGGTTTCACCTGTGGCATTTCCTGCAGGCTAGAAAACCTGGTGCTGTTGCTGATTAGTCTGAATCACTCATGGTTTCACTAGGTCAAGGTCAACTTTATTTGTCTCCAAGGAGAAATTTGGCATCAAGGTGCTGTTCCATACACACTCACATCCTTTCTACATTCAACCTCAATACAGCTGTAAACACATCACAATTAATACAATATCAGCTAACATCCAGCATAATAATGATAATAGTAAGAATATAATAAGATAATGATAAAAAAAAATCATGGGGCCTGTAAAAGTAGGATATCCATAATGAGAGATGAAAATCCTACATTATAATCTTGATCCATTAATCCTTAGTTTTATCCAGTAATTTTGTTGAAAGTGGCACGAAGGAGAATTTATACTTATTTGGGTTACATTTTGGCAGCCGATACCTTCAACCTGATGGTAAGAGCTCATATTCTTTACATGGTTTGAATCGGATACGATATTCCTCGTTTGTTTAAGGACTGATTCTTCAAATATCTATTGTAAAGGTGTGAGGGAAAGCTGGTCAATGATTTTCCCTGCACGTCCTGTAAGCGGTTGATTTGGGATTTCAGTTTAACAGTTAGGTTACCAAACCACACTGTGATACCATAGCGGAGAATTGATTCAATGATCGCCTTGTAGAACGCCATCATAACACTCGTTTCCATAGAGCCTTAGTCTGTGTAGAAAATGCAAGCACTGACAAATCCGAGAACATACATGTTGAACATGTCCCAGCCAACACAAACTCTGGTCAAAGATCACACCTAAGTACTTGTACTGTGGTACCTCTTCAACTGTTTCTCCCTTACTTGGCCCACAGGGTCCAACACCATTTCTTTAGTTTTTTTCACACTGAGTAACAGATTATGTGCATCACACCACTCAACAAACTTTTCAGTCTCAGATTTGTAGAGGCTAGCATTGCTCCCCTGTTTCAGTAAACTGAGTATGACAGTGTCATCTGAAAATTTAGTGATCTAATTGTTCTCATTTTGATTTCTGCAATCATTTGTATACAGCGTAAAGAGAAGTGAGCTAATACACCCCTGAGGGGCTCTGATGCTTATGGACTGCAGCTCTGACAAGGTGGAGGAGACTTTGACTTGCTGCTGCCTGTCTATCAGGAATGAGTGGTACCATTTAATTATGTAAGGATTAATCTCCATTTGTTTTAATTTCCCTAGAAGAACTTGTGGCAGAAGCATATTAACTAGATGACAGTAAGTTGAGTGGAATCTGCCAAAGCTAAAGGTGATGTTTGCCTGCTGAGGCAGTTCTGAGTTTGAACTAGGGCTTGGTGATAAATTGATTTAATTGATGAATTCAATTTTATGTTTTGGCACAATGTGTCAAATGGCTGAATTGCAAAATGGAGACTTTAAAAACACAATAAAACAAAAACAAAAACTAATATCTAAGTATTTTTAAAGGGAGAAATGTGGCAGCAGGTTGCTCTCCATCAAACAAGCCCGTTTTGTGCTCGTTAAACCTACCAATCAATTGTCCATCACGTTGGTTGCTGCCACGCCCATAAAGCTTTCAGCAGGTCAGACATGTCAAGATGCCAACAAACACTTTGACTGAAGATGAGCTCGTTCCTAAGAAAGGAAATGTCACGTCATCACTTAATCATTTGGAAGTGGTTTGGTTTTTATTCATGGAGTGGAGCAAATCAGCGTGGTCTGTCAGTAGGAGCTGCAGCTGCTAAAAGTAGCAGCAGCTGCAACAGAAACATGCAGCTGAGTGGCAGCAGTGCAGCGCTGTGAGATGCAGATCTGCAGTCAAAGCGCAGCAAAAAAGCAAATGATGTTACTGCATCATTTTCCAGTGTCATGGTGTCTGATCAGAGAGTCGTCATACGGTGGAATAACATGTCAGAGCATCAAGCAGACAGGCTGGTGTTCCTACCAAGGAACCTGGGCATTAATGTAAAAATCTTCTAGTTTAAATGTTTTTGTTTAGAAAGCTCTACAGTTTTATTTAAAAGTATCAGCATTTCTTTTTATTAATAAAAATATGTGTTTGATAGGGATGAGTGAGTACACCATTATCTGTATCTGTTCAACTGACTAAATTATCCGTATTCATACTCGGATGGGCGGGGCTTAGGTTGTTACTCTAGTTTTATTTATTTTTTGAAATGAACTGATGGTGAAGACAGCAGAGCACCAGGTTACAGTTGGCTGACCATGATGTACTGTTTGTCTTGTGATTTCAGGTGAGTGACGATGTCTAGATTTGCACAAATTTGCATTAATACAGTATAAGAATCACTAGCTAACTGGCTAGTTAGCCTAGAAGCTAGTGGAAGCTACATTATATACTCGAGTATAAGCTGAGTTTTTATTATCAAATTTCACAAAGCAAATCAGGGTCAGCTTATATATGAGAAATTTCCAGGAGTGTAAATACTACCCATTACCACTACCCATGGAAAATAGTTTAAATCATACCTTAGAATGAAATAAACATCTTATCCAGCACATTATGCAGCAGCCAGTAAGCTCTGTTGTGATTGGTCAGTTACAGTAATCAGCTGCTGAAATAAATAAAACAGTGTTAGAGCCACTTCTTGTTAATTATCAAATGTTTAAAATATTTAATTTAGGAAAAGTGAAANAACAGTGTTAGAGCCACTTCTTGTTAATTATCAAATGTTTAAAATATTTAATTTAGGAAAAGTGAAATCAAATATGTTATTATTTTTGAATATTTATATCTTAACTGATTGATTAGGTGATGATCGCCGGCTGCTTCACGGAGGAGGAGGAGTCTATTTATAGATGCTCAGCTGGAGGCGGAGCCAGTGTTTATGAGGAACGGGGCAGCAGTATAGTTTTTGACCTCACCTCACCTCATGTTTTATTTTGATTTTGAAAATAAATAAGTTCTGAAAAGAACAAGAGCGCGATGTTATCATTCCGGTGTGAGTCAGGAAGAGAAGCCCCATTAAAGCGGTGAAGTTTTAAAACAGCCATAACACGTATGTGGATTATTTTCAGAAAATCACATGAATACTATGACAATACTCAGAAAAACAAATTACTAAANGTATGTGGATTATTTTCAGAAAATCACATGAATACTATGACAATACTCAGAAAAACAAATTACTAAAACAAATAAATTGATGGAACAACATCAGGGCTCAGCTTACGGGTTTCTTTAAAAATCTAAATTTGCAGGTCAAAATCAGGGGGTCGGCTTATACATGAGTATTTACGGTAGTAGAAATGTGTTNCTAAATTTGCAGGTCAAAATCAGGGGGTCGGCTTATACATGAGTATTTACGGTAGTAGAAATGTGTGTTTGTATCAGTATCTTCTGTGTAAATGTCCACAATAAATGAATGTGTTTGTGTTTACCTGTGGACTGAGAATAATGTTGAGCTGAATCTGAGAATAGAAACTATAGCTAATAGATGCTACTATGCTAGTGTGGACAGAGTGGCTGTGAATCGCGTGGAGCAGCAGCTCTGTGTAGAGAGGAGCTCTGTGTGTGTGTGTGTGGGAGCTCTGCAATTCTTACTTTAACTATTTTCAGGTGTACTCAATCAGTGAGTGTGTGTGTGTGTGTGTGTGTGTAGGAGCTGAGCTTTGATTGGCTCCTGAGTGTTCCCAGCAGATGATTGCTCATTGTGGACTGCTGACTTTAAAAGAACTGTTACAGGAAGCTGATGATCTCGCTTCACGTCTAACCAGCCCCTAAACCCCAAACAGCCACGCCGTCGTTCAGATCCACGACTCTGCCAGGCTTCTATGTTGAAAAGTGGCTGGGGTGGGCTGCTGTTTCTGTTGTCCTCATTTTCTCTTGGGAGGCAGTTTCAAGGCTTTTAAACTTTTCAACGCATTTCGAAACGTCTCGCTCAACGTTGACATCTACTAACAGGTGTTGTAATTGCAGCAGGTGTTGAACGCTTCCAAAATGTGAATCCTCTCGAAATGGTTTTCATACAGATGCAATCAAACTGTCAATTATTGATTACTCAATCAGTGAGTGTGTGTGTGTGTGTGTGTGTGTGTGTGTGTGTAGGAGCTGAGCTTTGATTGGCTCCTGAGTGTTCCCAGCAGATGATTGCTCATTGTGGACTGCTGACTTTAAAAGAACTGTTACAGGAAGCTGATGATCTCGCTTCACGTCTAACCAGCCCCTAAACCCCAAACAGCCACGCCGTCGTTCAGATCCACGACTCTGCCAGGCTTCTATGTTGAAAAGTGGCTGGGGTGGGCTGCTGTTTCTGTTGTCCTCATTTTCTCTTGGGAGGCAGTTTCAAGGCTTTTAAACTTTTCAACGCATTTCGAAACGTCTCGCTCAACGTTGACATCTACTAACAGGTGTTGTAATTGCAGCAGGTGTTGAACGCTTCCAAAATGTGAATCCTCTCGAAATGGTTTTCATACAGATGCAATCAAACTGTCAATTATTGATTAAGGCCTTGTATACAGCGTTGGCCAAAAGTATTGCACCCTCCTGTATTTTTGTGTGAACTTTACCAAAGTACCACTCCAAACACAACAAGATTCATGTATTGGTGGTTTACTAGTAGTTGAATATTCATTTATACATTTTTCATTATATATACATTATTCATGCTTTAGACTTAAATGTGGATTTCAGAGTAATGATGACAATATTTCTACAAGCCAGTGAAAACACGTGAAAACCGTCTGACCTCTGACCCTACCTCAAAGAAGATGTTTTAACTTCCTGTTTGATCTCTACTAATAATATTGGTATTCTTCTTCAAATTTTAACCATATGTCTAAAGTGTCTTCCTACTTTACACTATTAACAACTATTGGCTTTTTGTTTTTTAGTTGTACTTTAACACACTAAAAACATACATTTTGTTGTGTTTGGAGTGATATTTTAGCTCTCAGAAAGAAACGTTTAAACAAAATTACAGGAGTGCAGTACTTTTGTCCAGTGCTGTACATGTGTGACCAAAGAGATGCAGACTTAGTGCTGATTAGTGCTTGTAGACCTTATGACATATTTATCTTATCACAGCTACGGCAACTGAAAACAATTTATTTTTATATATTAATACTTATTGTACGAGATGATGATTCTGTGCATTTTGTGCCAACTGTTCTAATAGCAGTTTTCAATAAAACCTCTCCCTTGATTCATTAAGAATGTATTGTATTACGGTGCCTAAATTATTGTTTCATGCTGATGCACTTCATTGTGTTAAGTCACGTGTGTTGTATGTTAATGGACATGTCTAGTTAATCTGATTCCTCAGACTACTGTTTAATAAAATATTGCAGTGTAATGACAAATTAATAAAGAACCATAAACAGCAACATTTAGTTAAAAGATTTTTATTTAAAAATAATATATTCTGTACATTTTTTGGCTTCAGCCAGCTCCTCTGCTTGTCTACCACTTAAAATAAATTCTCAGGATTATGCAACCCATTAAACATTTTGGATTTAATTGAGACATATGAATCCAGTAGCCTATAGCTCCCTGGCCAGCTTTGGAGGAGATTCTTTCTCATGGCACAGATGTAGCAGGAATTCCAAGATACACCTGTGCCAGTTTATAAAGCTGTGGAGAGACTGGCCTTCTGCCTCCAGTAGCCACAGAGCAGGGATACTCAAATAACTTTGGCCAGGGGCCAGTTTAGCAAAATGAAGGGGAGCCAGGGGCCGGTGGGAAAAACATTACAAATTAGTCCCTCCACCTTGAAGCTGCAGGAGTTTGTTTAGATTCCTAGCTTTGTCACATAAGAAAGAAACACAGGCCATGAAATGTTGGTGTTGTAAAAACAAAGATGAGCTTTTCTGTTCTTATTGTGGTACCAGGAGGAAAAGCTGAACGTTAGCATGTTTGTCTCATAGCGGCGCTTGATGTTAGTAGCCTTGCAAACCGCAACTGTTGTTTGGCAATTTAAACACGGAGGTTTAGCATTAGCATGAGATGCTAATATAAACACGTAGTCTTTTGGTCCATTTTGTGTTGAATTGGCTGTTTTCACAATCACAGTTTCTCTTTTTGCTGGAAGTACTTCTTTTTGTTTGCTAATGGCTGGTGTTTAAGGTGCGTCTGACAGTCACTTTTCACCAGTCTGCTGCTTTTCCACCTCAAACAACATTCACTGTGCACCGAGACTCCCTGTAGTGTCTGTTTTGTTGCATCTTTCTGTATGTCTGTCTTAATATATGGAATTCTAAATTAGAATGTATTTCATGTATTATTTCTCTCTCTCTCTCTCTCTCTCTCTCTCTCTCTTTCTGTCGTCTCAGTTGTTTCTGTTGCTCTCTATCCTCTCTCTGTCGTCTCTCTGTCGCTTCTCTCTGTTGCACTCTCATCTCTGTCGTTTGTTGCTTTCTGTCTTTTCTCTGTTCTTTCTCTCTGTCGCCTGTCTTCTCTGTTTTTTCTGTTGCTCTGTCTGTCTTTTCTCTGTTCTTTCTTCTCCGTCGTTTCTCTCTATTGTTTCTGTTATTTCTCTCCGTCATCTCAGTCGTTTCTCTGTCATCTGTCTTCTCTCTCATTTCTCTCTGTTGCTGTCTTTCTGTCCTCTGTCGTTTGTCCTCAGTCACTCTCTATCTCTCTGTCATTTCTCTGTAGTTTCTGTCATTTCTCCACCTCTGTCGTTTCTCGTTTCTCTGTCGTTTCTGTTGTTTCTCTCTGTTGCTCTCTCTCTCTCTCTCTCTCTGTCGTGTGTGTGTGTGTGTGTGTGCTTAGAGGCTGACAGGTNTGCTCTCTCTCTCTCTCTCTCTCTGTCGTGTGTGTGTGTGTGTGTGTGCTTAGAGGCTGACAGGTTGTGTGTTTTCTCAGACAGACAGCTGTTTGCTGCTTCTTCTGCCTGCAGGGACGAGCCTCAGCCATCAGCTTCAGAAATAGACCAGCAGTTTGTGCTGAGCCGCTTTCCACTTTCCTTTGAAGTGTGATTCTTTTTATTTCATTTTGCAGACACTAATGTAAAACGCTTTACTTTGTAGTTGAACTGGAGTGAAATGTGTCTCCTTGATGAGAGTATGCACACATGTACATACACACACACATATACTCATTACAGGCACCTGCATAACTAATTAGTGCTGACAGCTCTCTGACACTCTGAAATGCTCACACACACACACACACACACACACACACACACACACGGCAGCATCAATCACATTCAGAAGCTTTTCATTTCCATTAACTTGGCCGTGGATTAAAGCTGACCCATTTTTACTAATGGAGGCTGCTTTGGACAGCAGAGTTTAGAGAAGGAGGACGAGGCAGATTGATGGTTCTTACTCACCTGCAGCAGAGGACAGGTGAACCCGCACGGCCTCTCTGACAACAGGTCAGTCCAAAACACACACATTTAACTATTACAGGCAGATATGTTTCACTTCCTCTGCCAAGGACGTTTCTCTGTCTGTTTTTAGCAGGATATCTTGTGGATGAAATGTGGAGGACAAATAATGGCAAGAGGAAGAATCAGTTAAATTTAGAAGGCGATCCAGATCAGATTTTGGATTCAGGAACTTTTTAGTCTGTTCTTGTAAGGGCGCAGATTCTTTCAAAGACTGCTGTGTGTGTGTTTGTGTTATTTTGTCAGCTATTTGTAGATTTAGTCTTAGTCCTGAGATTCAGAGTTCTGCGAGTTTGTCAGATTGAGTCAACTTCATCCATTTTAGTCAACTAAAACTCTGGATGTTTTAGTCTTGTCTAATGCTGCATTCCAGTTACAGTGGGATGTTGGAATTTCCTAGAGAAAATTCAGGTTTCCGACTTCCAAGCATTCCAGCCAAATGTAACCAAAAAAGCATGGCTGAATGCCAATAAATACTGTAAGGTTAACTAAACTTAATAATATACTGAATAAAAATATAAACGCAACACTTGTCAATGTCAAAGATTTTATTGAGTTCAAAGGTAATAAACATAAATCAGTCAAATCAAATAAATTCATTAAACCATCTATTGATTTCATGTGATTGGGGATACAGAGATATGGAGGCAGCTTATGGTGGAGAAATGAACACCCATTACTCTGGCAACAGCTCTACAGGACATTCCTGNCAGCTTATGGTGGAGAAATGAACACCCATTACTCTGGCAACAGCTCTACAGGACATTCCTGCAGTCAGCATGCCAGTTGCACAATCTGTTAACTCTTGAACAACAAAAAACTCCACATTTTAGCCTTTTATTGACCCCATCACAAGGAACACCTGTCATCGATTTTAATCAGCGGCTTGCTAAGCCACACACCTGTGCAGGAGATGGATTAGCTTGACTAAAGAGAAATGCTAGCTAAAAGTGATATAAACAAATTTGTGGGCAAAATTTGAGCGAAATAAGATCTTTGAGCATGTAGAACAAATCCTTGAGGTATTATTTAAACGAATTGAAAATGGCTGCAGAAATAAAAGTGTTGCCTTTATATTTTGTTTAGTATAAATACTAACCTAAACTAAGACTACAGGACTGTTTGGTTGGATTGTATTACTGACTTCACAGTATTAAACATTTGTGCAGAGAAGTAATATTCTGAAATTATTCACACTTATGTATCGATAACAGTTATACACTATAGATAGTTAACTTGATGATATATTTTGACCTTTTTATTTTAATGCCACACAAGAAAAAATGCTTTATTTGGCTCTTAGATGATTATTTCCATTCATAAAGCTCGCTTCCACGGCGCCGCCATGTTGAGTGACATCATACTCGTGAAGTCAGAGTAGATAATTTTGGTCCAAGTTTCCCAGTCGGAGCTCCGACTTCAAATGCCGTTCCAACACATTTTTCCAAGTAGGAAGTGGAAAAATTCTGAGTTCTAGTCAACAAGAACCATGAACATTTCAGTCTAGTTTTACTTGATGAAAACACATATTTTAGTCTGATTTTAATCATCAGTGAACATTTTTTAATGACAATTAAGACCTTAACTTTTGATAAACAAATTTAAGACTTGTAAGACTTTTTAAGGATCTGCGCTATCACTGCTATCGTCAACAACATAAAACCAGATGTCATTAGTGGTAGCTTAAATTAGCTGGTTTGGAGCCATTCCAAATCGCCAGAACCTGGCTGTCAAATGCATGTGGCAAATATACTGTGGGTGCTTAAGCATGTTTAGCCAAGATAAAATCTAAAATTAAACTGTCCTGTGTTGGACATATTTTTGGCTTTTAACTGTAATTGTTTTTAATGTTTGTCCTTTTAGTTGCAGGTGAGGTCCAAGACAAATTTTAAGTACAATAAGTTGTGTTGTATTGTTTCTGTACAAAGGGGAACTCTGCAGTAAACACACCTCACACTGGAAGTAATTCAAGTAGACAAACACAGCAGCATGTGATGATGAACACAGAGACTGCCTGGCTGAAATCCTGAACAACAATCAGACTGAACACAGACGTTCATCAGCTACACAAAGCCGTCATGTTTTTGTAAGTTAAGGCTCTTTTGACACTCCAACGTGTCTGATGGAGCTGCAGCTTTGAGATGTTTACCTGCATTCATGCATGCAGAAAACTTCTGAAAGAACTTAACACACACACACACACACACACGTTTTACTGGGAAAATTCAGGAATGAGCAACAGAACTCAGCACTTCCATTGGTCATTCCACAATAATGTCAGCAAAACACAATCTGAGCTGTGTTCCACATGTCAGTTATCAGGTGACAGTAAGTCACATGATTAGTGGTGAGCAGTTCGCTGAGCTTGCACAATAATGCAGCATCCGCAGGAAGTTGCATTATTGTGTGTTGGGAGCTGAGCAGTGGCCCTGACGCAGCCTTGAATGATGCGCCGCTCAGATTAAGCAAGTTGAAGCTCCGTCAATTCAGACTAAGTAACTCTCTAAGTCTCTGAATTACTCGTTCAGTGAACAAAGCAGCAGCTCACTGACTTGAGTCACTGATTCACTGAGTCACTGATTCATCAACTCACTGATTCACTGAGTTGCTGATTCATCAAGTCACTGATTCACCGAGTCACTGATTCATCAAGTCGCTGATTCATCAAATCACTGATTCACCGAGTCTTTACTCAGTAGAGATCAGCAATGAGCTCCATTTACAATACACGTAGTACTTCCACTGAGTACTACAATATGTTCAGTTTTCAGGTACTTGTACTTAATGACCTGAAATGGGCTGCTCTTCTTTTTTCACATTGCTGCAAGGTCAGGTGTTTGTCGACAATTTGCTGTATTTCTTAAACACTAAAACACCAATTTGAATGAAAACAAGAAGACACTCAGAAGATTTTATAGGCAAGGACACAACTTTAGCAGCCAGTGCAGCAAAATGTGACAAATATCAAAAACCAAAGAAATGGCTTAGTCCAGATACAGGCAACATTTTATGTCATTTGAGCCAAAATTGTAGGAGGAGATATATATATATATATATATATATAAAAAAAACAAAACCCTGTACATCATGTGGTTTTCCACACGTTGTCTTGAAGTCAGATTCAGCTTCTGCTGTCATAGTTTTATTCTTTATGGATCAAATGATGCTATGACTAGGAAAGGATCCACATTCATTTGTTACTCTGATTTACTTTGACACCATAGCAAACTACTTCCTGTTTGGATTTTCTTTCTGACCACTGAGCAGAAAAAGTGTTGCTGCATAACTTTAGCTGATGTATTTTGGTTTGATTGGATGTTTTCCTGAGTGAGACTGAAGAGTAAATGGACTACAGGTCTAAAAACACCCTAAATTATGCTTGACCCAACCTCAACTTAACAAAATAGTAAGAGTCACAGTCTAGTTTGGAGGGAGATAATCAAGTTTAGAATTTATTTTGTGAAATAATTAATAAAATAAAAATTTAAAAAACTGTTGCAAAAACATAAGAAGCCCTTGGTAACCATAAGCAACTAAAATTCTCTGTTCCAGTCATGTATAGGAACACATCTGGATGATAACGTTTCAACATCCTCTTCATGTTTCAGCCTGATGTCATTAACAGCAGCATGAAGCATTATGAGCAGGATGAGCTCAGCAGGTTAACAAATTTCATTATCATGTTCTCTTAGCTCAGTCATCCTCACAATCCGGACTCCGGATTGAACCACAACTGTCTCCGAACTCTGAGCAAATTATACTTTTCATATGTATTATTTGTAGACTCTGCGAGGCATCGCTGTGACTCAATAAGTCAAAATTCTCTACTTTGCCAGCTGTGGAGAAAGTTAAACAGAATGTCCAACTGGTCTTTTTTTTTTATGTGGAGTCATGATCCCACTGACTGGACAAAGAACAAAATTATACACAGACCAAGACATCAAATCAGGTCAATGCATTACCCCAGGAGAAGTAAATCAAGCAGTAAGTAGCTATCACAGTAGACTGAAAGTCCCAAAAGGATGCCTTAACAGTTTGACAATCCATCGCTGTTCCACAGTCCATGGAACCTGGTCTGCGGTCATGTAAATCTTGGTGTATTCAAGTCATTAGGTGAGTAAGAGTCCAGTTTGTTCATCCAGATTATTTCTATTATTTTGCGCTGCGGCCATCAATCCACCCACAGTTTCCAGGCCTATCACCATCAAGTTCTGAATTAAGTGTTCCCGGAAATATTTTATTGTATGGTGTCCAGTCTGGCCACCCCAATGCTATAAAGATGCTGTTTAATCCTAGAGCGGGGGCTGTAGCCTGTTTCACCAACATATGAGCTCCCACACTGGTTACACCTGATACAGTAGACAATGTAGGATGTATCAAAAGTCATGTGACCCACCACGGGACACAAAGCCACACTGTATGGATTAGATATTACTGTGCTGGTCACAAAATGGCCCCCAATCAGGTCCAATGGCCTCCTCCCCCGAAGAGAAAATTTAGCTCTGACCAATAGGTCCCTGAGTTTTTCCTTAAAGCAGAAATTACCTTGTGGCCCTCTAGCACAGGAACTTGTAGCTGGGTGGCTGCAAAGTTGTGCTTCCAAGAAGTCTGCAATGAAATATACCTATGTGAAAAAGTGCTGACAAGAGGGCGGAGCTTCTGTTCACCGCCGAGGGCTATAGCAGCAGACCCACTCATGAAGGGTGTGGTGGCAAGTGGTGCGATCTCCTGGGGGCAGGGGACAGGCAGATGTCCAATTACCCCTCCATGGATGAGCAAGAGAAACCAGTGTGTCCCTGTTAGGTCCTGTCCCTTATGTTAAGATTATTTTGTAATGATTTTATGCTCCATTTTTCCTCTATAGAGAGACTATCTGCACAGTCCCCAGACGGAGAATAGGAGGCCAGAGTGCGTCTGTCCAATTTAATGAGAGTTCTCATCAGTGCACTCAACATGGGCCACTCTGGCTCCCAAGTGGATAGGTACATGAATGGCCGATGTTTCAATTCCCTCCCCCCGAAATGATCAATAAGTTTAATGCGTCTATGATATAAATGGAGGTCCCTTCAAAGCTCCTCCCTACTGAATTTAAGCTGTCTTGGAATGAATGTGAGGCCCCTCTCCTGCAAACTGGTCTGATGTTCGTTTGGCCTAAATGACTTGGACAAATTGAGCATTAGACTGGGCATCCCAGGCCAAACCTAAAGGACCTCCCTGCTCCACACCTGTCTCCCAGTGGGACTTCAAGTGTCCAGCAAATTTGGTTCCACCTGCAGGAGAGTGCACCAGTACGCAAATATACGACTTGCTGTAACATCTGTCCAGTGAATTCTGTAAGCGGTTGTCTGAAAGTTAGTAATACCTGATAAATGATCCACAATGTGTTGATTTATAGCTGTCAAGTTATGTTTTTGCATGTATGTCAAGGCATCAGGGTACTGAATCAAAGAAATGTAGATACACACATTGGGGAAGACAGACTGGGCTTTCCTGAACATAGCCACAACTGCATGATCGAAGTCTTCTCAGGGTCCTGATCTTCATTATTCAGCCTCACCGACAGAACCACCACACCCACACTGTTTTGCATAGGTGTTTCTTCCAACAATCTGAGGAAATGATAGAAAGTAGCTCCCGGATAGCTGTCAACCTGAATATCCAAATTGGAAAAACATGGGAATCTGTGTAGATTCAAGTTGCTTGTTATCAGAATGGGTCTATCGCATCTAATTTTCCAATCTTGCAATTTCCTACTGTTCCTGGCTTTGTGGTAATTGGGCATCTGAAACCCAGCCAAGTCCCCAGNCGTCCGAGCCCCCCTGCAGCGAGACGTCTCCGTCTGACCCCGTCAGCCCATCAAAAGTTGTTTGAGGCTAGGGTCTTTAAATTTTTGAAGGTGGGGGGATCAGTGAGGTCTCTGTGTGGTCCATAGAATTGGTTCCACTATTTGTGACCTCCCTTCTCATCATTTCCCCTTCCACCTTTGGACTATAATGTTGTTTAGTTGTTGTTTTTGTCAGCCACTGTTGAATATCATGTGGCTGCCGAGTGGCCGGACAGAGAGACACGCCCACCTACTGGTGAAGNACGGTGGGGAGGGGAGAGAGGGAGACAACAGCTGGGCAACATTACACAAACCAGTCATCGTATTAGACTCTTTGCCTATAACAGAGGCTGACACAATGCCCTCCTTCAGGTCGACAACTACGTTCCATCTTATATCCAATCTGAGGGCCAAAGGACCCTCAATCTGTTTCTCGTTAGTCAAAATGTTTGAGGACACGATGTGGATGGATTAGGTTCTAATAATATTTCCGGTTCCATCAGCTTTAATTTGCATTTGTGTTCTTCCAATTCCTCTAATATTGTACTGCGTTTGAGATTAAGTGTCTGGAATTTACATCAGTGAGCCTGAGGATGAGAAGGTGGAGGGAACTGGTCTCCATCCTCCAAGTTCACATCTAGTCAAGCGGAAGGGGCTCAACAAAAATAATAACATGTGGTTCTCTGATGGATTATCTCAGCACGTTTCAAATCTCTTCAAGTCGATTTTAATAGTTTAATGGAATGAATTGAAACCAATGACAGTCTGGAAGGTATGAAAAAAATTCCAAAATCTACCGCTCCAGTAGTGTGTCCTGGAAAATGGTATACAGGTTGGGCTCAAATGTGAAAAATACCCAGCATGGTCCTTCAAATATCAAAAAGCAACTCAGAAAAACACTTTAAATATACCTAAACAGTGAAAGAAATGGTGGTGTGCTCATTGTGGGCATCTCTCACACACCAAAGATGACTCTGAGGTCACCTGTTCACAAGTCGGTGAGGTGGGCGGACCCCCAAGCTCCTCCCAACTTCTGGTTGGAGCAACATAAATAGAGATTCCATTGTTGATTGACATAGGCGGGGTCCATATGTCTTTTTGGCCCAGGTCTATCTGCACAGCTGTTTCTAAGGCTGTCTTCTCACTATCTTCTGCAATAATGTGTAGGTAATTATCCTGCAATAACCATGTTCTTCTCCATCCATATTTTAGTATTTTCTGAGAGCTGACCTTTAATCTGTTCTGTGGGAGAGGCTGGCTTAATAAAGTCTGAGAATTGAACAGCTTGCCTCATCATTCCCTTAGGGAAGGTCTGCGTAGTGATCACATGATCAACCACTGATTTATGATGTAATGCTTGGATTAATTTGAATGTATCTTTAGCTGGCTGGCTAGTCTCTGGATCAGGTGGATGATATATCCTGATTTCCTGTTCTGTTCTATTATTTTTCCTTTCTCTCCTAATGACGGGACGCATTGTAATCTCCTCCTGTCTATATATCTGTCCTCAGCTCCACCGCTCCACCCGTTTGGCCATAGCGAGTGATCTCACCCTGTATGGAGGAAGAATTTCAGTTAGTGAGAGCCTTACCTCCACCCATGGCCGGCTCGTCCCTCCGCATTATTCCAGCTGGTCATCTGGGTTCCTGGCATCGGTCCAGTTGTCCAATCTGTCTCCCCTCCGCGCCACAAGGCTCCATGTATGTTTGGCTCCGTCTATATTGTGGTGCACGTGCAGCAGAGGTTCTCTGTAACTCAGTCTTTATATCAGTAGCAGTTCTGTAAAAAATATCAGTGAAGAAAGTTAGTCTTTTCAACAGTTTGTTTTGCAACTTTAATTCTGCGATTCGTGGAAACCCAGACTTAGTTGCGGACAAAGCTGTGTTCGCTGGAATGCAGAAGTCTGGAGTCCTCCAGTGGACAGGAGGCAAAGCCCCCACCGAATTTAAACAACTAACTTTTATTTGTAAAAACAGTTTAAAAAAAAACAATGCTAAGAATTAAAAGCACTATCAGGGAGAATATAAGGTCGGTATGGTCGAAGGAGACACCTGACATTTTGCAGAATTCCTGCTTCCTCAGAGGTAAGTGAGCCATTGACAGCCAAAAGAGCAGCATCCAGCATCATCCTTGCTGGAAAGATAAGACTGGTTAAAAAATAAATTATTCCACATAAAAAAAAAAAAAAAAAAAAAAAAAAAAAAAAAAAAAAAAAAAAAAAAAAAAACACAACAAACAAAAACAAAGAAACTATTGACTGAAATCTGTCCTGTAGACGTGCAAACCATCTCCAACATACCAGCAACAATCATGCCAGGCTTCTGGCTTTTCTAAAAGATGCTTTTACTAGGGATGAACCAAATACTCTGATGAAACGAGTATCTGTTACGGATAACGAGCATGAGTACCATCCGAGTAAAATGTTTCACTACCTGTACTTGTGGAAAAAAAAAATCTAATTGGGTAGCGCTTATTAGCGCTGTGTCACATAGTTCCGTGATCGTCCAGGCAGCCAATCACAGAGCTCCTCTCTACATAGAGCTGCTGCTGCTGCTCCACATGACTCACAGCCACTCTGTCCACACTAGCATAGTAGCATCTATTAGCTATAGTTGCTATTCTCAGATTCAGCTCAACATTATTCTCAGTCCACAGCTAAACAAACACACATTCATTTACTGTGGACATTCACACTCAAGATACTGATACTAACGCACATATCTACTAGCTTCTACTAGCTCAGTCATCCTCATAATCCAGACTCCAGATGCGGACTAAACCACAACTGTCTCGGCACTCTGAGCAAATTATATTTTTCATATGTATTATTTGTTACAGCATGGCTCGTAAGCTGCAACAAAGATGGGAGACGCATGAGTATAAAATGCAAGAAAGTGACTTTATTTACAAAAAGGTGGGTTAAGAAAAGGTGAGCGTAATGAAAACGAAAAGAAAACTGCCATGCTGAATGAGGAAGAGGTCTGCATGCCCACTGCTGCCGCCCAGCTCAGCCTCTCCCAGATCAACAATGGCTTGCTTTTAAATTGCCAAGGATACACCTGACCCAGGTGTATCCTATGACACTGATGATCAGCTCCTGCAACAATTAAGACAAAACTGAGGAGCTGAACCCCCCCCCCCCANCCCCCCCCCCCCATAAAAACAGGGTCCCAAAAGGAACCCTGGCCGGCCCCAAAAACCTGAACAATTACTAAATTTCAATTTCTGCTCTGTCACAATTTATTTACTTCCAGTTTAACTTACACTGCCCACTCTGTAGTCAACCTCTTAAGGCCACTCAGCACTTCCCACCACACCAACCCCAGTGCCTGGAGAAGCAACAAACAATTTAATAGAAGGCAAGGCAAGAGGAAAAGAAGGATTTTAAACAGTGGAAGATGACAGAATTATGAGCATAGAGCTCTTGACAAAGGATCAACGTGGATGAGAGGACATGTAAATGTGGAGCAGTTAACACTGGAGTGGAACAAAGTAGAGATAGAACATCAACAGTATCCAGTAGGACTGGTTTTGCCTTCTGGTCACTGCATGTCTCACTTGTCCCTGCACCTGCCTGTAGTGAGGCTTCAGCAAGTTGACATGTACACTTGGGTTTTCTTTTTATGTTTTTATACACAACAGACCCATGCAACCTGGCTTACTGTGCTCCGTTGTAGACGCTGCCTTGGCTCCACTCATGACATCACAGCACAGGCCCCAAACATCAGGACAAGACTGTAGACTCTCAGGCTCTCCTGAAAGAGAAGGTGAAGACGTGACAACTGTGGTAGCAACGGGAGGTCAGGAAGCCTATGTCCAAACACTCCATCCAGACCATTCCCCAGAACTACCACTATTCCATTGTCAAGTTATCTTGGTTTTTTACTACTACCTTCAGCCCAACTTGAAAGGCCTTGTTTGGCCACAGAGGACCCAGGGCACAACTCTTTTATCTTCTTTTACATCTATTTATTAAAGAAATTAAGTTGATAACCTTAAAGAAAACAGAAAATCAAACCAAACACAGTTTTAAACAATCATTCCATTATAACACAATTTTTAAATTCAACTTATCAGCTTCTTAATTAAGTTTTAACTTATTTTTATGTAAGGATCTTTCCTCACCAGTGGTGTCTCTGTAGACAAACAGTATCTGCAGCTTTCCTTTCTCTGTCTCTTCTTAGTGCCAGCATCCAGTCATTTTACTTCTCTAAATATCCATTCCTGCTGATCAGTTGCTGCAGCTTCTCCTCATCTGACAATTAACACCTTGCTTCTCCTCTCTCTCCACTCCTTATCTGCTCCAAGCTTCAGCTCAACANCTGACAATTAACACCTTGCTTCTCCTCTCTCTCCACTCCTTATCTGCTCCAAGCTTCAGCTCAACATCCATTCATAGGCAGTGCAGAACGCATGCCCATCACGACTTCACCCTTAACCAGATGGCAGTCAAGCACCAGTTTATGTAAAGGAACAGGTAAAACATTCAGACCCATTCCCCTTACCAAAATGCAATCTCCAGTATCAGACTCCTTGGAAAACGGCAACACCAATGCTGAAATAAACAAGTCCGATGAACCCATGTCCCTCAGAATCTTAACTGGGACCTTGACGTCACTCCCAACCAGAGCCACAAAAAACCATCTGACACAAAAGTCTGAATGCTCCAACCTTCTTTTTGTTTTAATGTCCAACTGGTCACAAGATAAAACAGAAGCGTGTACAGACCGAACAGGTGCAGCTAGTAGCGCAGCTGATTTAACATGTGCACCGCTATTCACACACTCATCTTTAGATTTTTTTAACTGGACAGTCTCACTCTTCCAGTGTCCTTTCCCTTTGCAGTAATTACACACTTCACTGGGGTCAACCTGCCCCCAAGAGCACGGACCAGGCTTCACTACTGAAGAACCAGCTCCCTCACCAGACCATTCTCTGAACACACCTTATCACCATCATCTCAGGAATAAAAAACAGCCTTGTGCATCAGGACATAGTCAACAGCTGGGGCAGTGGCTTCAGCAGCAGTCCTAACCTTATGTTCACTGATATAAGTCAAAATCACAGCAGATACAGAGTTTTTAAACTGCTTCAGAACCATTAGATCACACAAGTCCTCGTATGTTGTAACATAAGCTTCTGGAACCAACTTGTAAGCTTTAAGGACAGCAGCCTTGACCTTAGAGTAGTCCTGACTGTCAATCACTGAAAGAGAAGAATAGGATCCTGAGCTTTCCCCGTCAGAACGCACTGCAGCAACAAGGTCCACTCAGAATCCAGCCAGTTTCTGCTATCAGCTACACCTTCAAAAAGTGAAAAGAACGTTTCAGGATCCTTTTCACAGAACTTGGGCACTAAACGCAAATTACCCACCACGTCAAAATACGGAGGAGACCCTGGAGAAAATGGGCTATCAGCAACTGAAGCACTTGGAATCTGACCATCAGCTATTAAAGTTAATTTATACTTTTCCAATTCCAGTTTCATCCGTTCAAGAGCCAATTTCTCCATTTCTGCTCTCTGATTCAATTTGCTTTTCTCCAACTGCAGCAACAGCAATTCTTTTTGCTGCTCAAAAGATAGCCCAACAGGTGACTCTATAGCACTGGCGGCAACCAACCTGCCCATAGACTCCTGGTTCTTAGCTTTAAAGAACCCAGCCTCTGACAAGTTCACCTTTAGAATGGATTTTATGCTTTCTTTTTGCTGTTTATCATTGACATCCATTTTAAAGTGATCAGCTATCTTCACTAATTGCTCCCTTGTACAGCACTCCAAAAACTCCTCTGATGGAGCTTGAGAAAATCCTCAATACCCGACATATTCGCCAAATAACACAGAACCACTAACAAGAGAGGGAACACAATTACACACGTGTTACTCACCAATCAAACCAAACAATTATGCATGCAATTACGCATAGCAACCGGACGCCCAGACATACAATACACGGTATCAACAGGAGCACTTTCCCTCTAACTGCCTAGCCAGATCTAACTAAGCTCCCCCCTAGTCTTCAGGTAGGTACTTGTGGTTGGTATTTATGCACTGATAGCCTGCTGGGACATTAAGGCAACCAGGAAATGGCGGCCTCTCCGTACCCATGGATGTGCCCCCAAGACAACCACTCCAGCCACTTTCACCACCACACTACAAACCCCCACAATGAGTTCCAAAGGGAAGCCATTCTATGCCTAATCAGGGATTAAGCTCCATCAAGATCAATCACGCAATTGTCAGCCTGAACACACCTGACAGTGCCCACAAAATCACCAGTGGAATATTCAATGAAAAAAAAAAAAGACTCGTCAAACATCAGCAATTCAAACAGCTCACAACAAAACCAACACACTGAAAACAAAAATCATACCTACTTGAACAAGATTATACTCGCCAAAAACGCCTCCCAAATGTAGCGCTGACTACAAACTGAGCTCTAGGCTAGTCACCGGTCAGTCATGTGACACAGACACACCAGAAACAGATTCTACTGATTAGAAGCTTCAGTCACAAATTACAATTCTCACTCATTAAGATTGCATAAAACAAAACAGCAAATGTGCTACAATTTGCCAGGAACCATTTACGAGTTCAAAAAACTCAACGAGCCCCCTTTTGTTACAGCCCGGCTCATAGGCTGCAACAAAGATGGGAGATGCAGAAGTATAAAGTGCAAAAAAGTGACTTTATTTACAAAAAGGTGGGTTAACAAAAGGTGAGCATAATGAAAACGAAAAGAAAGCCGCCACGCTGAATGAGGGAGAGGTCTGTATACGTGCTGCGATAACAAGTCAAAATTCTTCACTTTGTCCGCTGTGGAGAACATAAAACCAAACGTCCAATTCCAACTACTCCACTAGCCAGGAGAGGTTCCTGAATGCCACTGTGAACAGTGTGTGTGTGTGCATGTGTGTGAGCGTGTGTTAGTGTATGTGTGAATATGGGTGAGTGTGTGTGTGAGTGAGAGAGAGTGTGTGAGTGATGTGGTGTGTGTGTGTGTGTTTGTGTGTGTGTGGTTCAGATGAGATGAACACAAGCATAGATTACTTATCTAAATTTGGTCAGCAGAGAAATTACATTCTGATTGTTTTAACAAATTTGAATAAGATGTGTAACTGTTCCTTTATCTGAGACTCAAAAATGAGTTCAAATCCAAGAACAGCGTCATGGCTGTGTTTCACATGCTAGAACTCCATGTCGCTGCATGTTCTCACATTTTTTCAGAGGACCACGCAGGACAGACTCCAGCCTGGCTGTGCTGGGTCATCATGCTCAGGCCTGCTGCAGGCTGACACGACACGGCGTTCCTGTATCCCAGTGTTCATAATGATCACATTCATGGTGACCGGCCGGTTTGTCTCTGTTTGTTTGATGACCTGTGAGAGGCAGAACGATGGCTGCAGCACGAGAAGCTCTGCCAGGATCCACATTTCTTAGTTTGATCTTTATAGTTTTATATTGCGGTTGTCTGGATTGTTTTTTTTACTTCATCTGACAGGAATGTTGGAATGCAGAGTAGGGGTCTCTCTCTCTCTCTCTCTCTCTCTCTCTCTCTCTCTCTCTCTCTCTCTATATATATATATATATATATATATATACAGGCAGTCCCCGGGTTACAAACGAGTTCTGTGCCCACGGCTGTTTGTAAGTCAGAACAGTTATGTAAGGTGTGTATCTAGCATATATATTTTACCTTTCTACACATAGGAAACATTAAAGAAACACTTCCAGATATAATAAAACATCGTAGACAGAGAGAGGGAGAGAGAGAGCGAGAGAGAGAGAGAGTGTTTGTGTGTGTGNGGTATAAAAAACATGGTTAAATACTCTCGCTCCTTGATGTCTTGCGCATCAGAAGAGGCATTCTTCTGTTGTTTTGATGTGTGTTGTAAAGTAGTGCGCCGTTCATTATTATGAATTATTGTATGTAACTTGAATTTTTAATTTAATAGGCTTTATGGCGGTCGGTTTGTAAGTATGGGTCATTCGTAAATCAGACATTTTAAGTCAGGGACTGTATATATATATGTAGAGAGAGAGAGAGAGAGAGAGAGAGAGGTGGATGATAGATAGATAGATAGATAGATAGACAGACAGACAGACAGACAGACAGACAGACAGACAGACAGATAGATAGATAGATAGATAGATAGATAGATAGATAGATAGATAGATAGATATGCAGTTGTATGCAGATGTTTGGGCTCCTGGGCAAATTACATATTTAGTTGATTTTTGAAATGAAATAAGTAAATAAAACCCCTGCAGCAAAGGACATTAAAAATGAGCCTTTCTTCAAATTTTGATGCACTGTTACTTTTTATTCCATGAACCAAAAACAAAGAAAACTATAACTGTGTCAAAGTTTGGGCCCCTTCAAGCTGTAAAGTCTCAATTGGTAAGCCTTAAATGACTCATTAGGACTTGCAGGTGAGGAATTGTCATTAGGAATTAAGAGTTGATTAAATTCCCAGATGCTTCAAACCTTCTGCTAACATCAACAACATGAGCTCCTCTAAGAAACTGAGGGTCTGAGAATAAAGCTAATTGATGCCACAAAGCTATAAAAAGACATCAAAGCGCTTCCAGCTACAATTTCCACTGTCCGAAATGTAAACAAGAAGGAAGTTAAGAGGGACAGTGGAAGTGAAGATGAGATCTGGAAGACCAGGGAAACTTTCAGATAGAACTGCAGTTTATGCTGCAGAAAGGCAAAGCAAAGGAGCTGCAGGACAGTTTAGCAGATGCACCGTTCCACCGTGCAGCGCTGATACATGGAAGAGTCATCAGAAGGAAACTTACCTGCAGCCTCATCACAAAAATCACCGTCTTAACTATCAAAATGGCATCTAGATAAGCCAGAAAAAGAAACAAGATCTGTGGACAGATGAAGTAATAAATGAGCTCTTTGACCACAATCAGCAAAGGAATGTTTGGAGAAAAAGAGGAGCAGCATTTGATGAACAGAACAGCTTGCCGGCTTAAGTGTGGCGGTGGATCTGTGATGCTTTGGGGTCATGTGGCAGCCAGACAGGAAACATTGCACAGATAGAAGGAAGAATGGATTCCACTAAATATCAGAAAATTCTGCATCAAATGTCGTGCAGTCAATCAAGAAACTGAAGCTGAGAAGAAGCTGGTTTCTATAGCATGACAATGATCTGAAGCAAACTTCAAAATCCACCATCAGCTACTTAAAGAAACACAAGCTGCAGCCTTTGGCCTCACAGTCTATATGACATGAACATTATGAAAATCTGTGTGTAGATCTTAAACATGCAGTGATGAACACAGCAGAAGAACATCTCAGAGTCTGAGTTGATCTGTAACGCTGCATTCACATGTTGATGGTAGAAAAACCTCCTAACTGTCGATGGCAGTGGAATGCAGCACCAGATGGCAGGCAACAACCGTAGATGCAGAACCATTGCCATGGCAATTGGCAATAGCAAATCAATATTGGTGGGATGCAATAGCATTTTATAATTTTGTGCAGTGTTTTATAAAACAAGGAAAGCTATGGCTCTGGACGTTTTACAGTATACACTTGTTTAAAGAACCAACAGAAAAGGCAGACACACCCAATTTTTGTTCAACCCATTTTAACAGGAGCGCAAATTGCTGGAAAAACAAAATCCAACAGCTAAATTCAAGAACTGAGGATGTATGAAGAGAGATTCAGAAGATATTTCAGACTGTCGACAGCTGTCATCTGCTGTCCATCTTTGACCCAAGAATATCAACATCTAGTTTGTCTTTGCTGCTGCAGTAAGCGGAAAAAATTGAAAATTTTTAGCTTTTGATGGCACGTTCTGTCTGGCCGTGCGGTGTGCTGCTCTCACCGCCAGCGGTGGCAGAGTATTCCGTCGTCCTCTCGTTGAAAAGAATGGAACGAATGGTTTTCTGTCTACCATACGCTGTCAACATGTGAATGCACCTTAAGGAGGAGAGAGTGAAAATCCCTACATCAAGAACAGACTCTGAGCTGCTACACCAAGCGTCTGCAAGCTGTGATAACTCTGGCACATGCCACAATTACAGTTGTATTTTTTCCATTGTTTTGGTTCATGTTATAAAAAGTAACAGTGCATCAAAATTTGAGGAAAGGCTTGTTTTTCATGTCTGTTTAGCATTTGCTTCTTTTTACTTCAAAAAAATCAACAAAATATGTAATTAGCCCAGGAGCCCAAACTTTTGCATACAACTGTGTATATCAGAGCTGAAGGAGGAGATGTGTGGAAAGTGAAGGCAACAGGTAATCTGAGCACTTGAGCTGTGCCTCCCAAACTGGGAGATTCCAGCAGATTCCAGGAACAACATGTAAGATCTCTGTCCAGAAGATCCTGCAGAACTCTCAAACTCCCAGCAGGACACGAAGATTAAGGAAAACACATAAGAGCAGCCACATGTGTGAGAGGCTGATATAAACAGATAGAAAATGAACATACCCCATTTAACACTTTTGACATTTTATTAACAAAAGCCAAGAATTAAAATGCTACAAATCCATTTTTCCTGATAATCTACACAGAATACTGAACAGTTTAAAAAAAAAATACAAAATCAGTTCTAAAAACTCTTGCATGAATTAAAAATAACCGTGATATCTAGGTTAGATAAGTATGCACCCTGTTTAATACAGCATCACTTAAAGTGTCTCAGGAACAACCTCCTGCCTTCAAATCACCTTCTAGATCACATGATAACTTAATGGTCCAACATGTTTGGAATCACAGCAGTTAACCAGAGAACTGAAATAAAGCAGCTGATTGGTCCTTCAGACTGTAAGTGAAGTCAAACACAGCAGCATGGGTTCAAAGACCTTCAAAACAAGTCTGTCACAAAGTTGTGGAAGGACACTCATCAGGTGAGGATATAAAAAGATTTCCAAGGCNAAACAAGTCTGTCACAAAGTTGTGGAAGGACACTCATCAGGTGAGGATATAAAAAGATTTCCAAGGCTTTGAATCTACCTGGAAGCTCTGTTAAGTCCATCATTAAGAAGTGGAAAGTGCAGCACCTGATGAAATCAGGACGTCCATCAAAGCTACGNGTCCATCATTAAGAAGTGGAAAGTGCAGCACCTGATGAAATCAGGACGTCCATCAAAGCTACGAGACAGAAGACAACAGTCAGAGAGACACCAGGAATCTAACTGGCAACCTAGAAAGACCTATTTAATGTCCAACAGAGTTTAATGTCAAACAGTGGATAGGATGTACATCATACAACGATAGAAAAGTTGTTGTAGCATCTGGTGGCAAGAAGAAAGAACTTTCTCAAAAAGATTCATCTGGAGTCTGACTGAAGGATTCTGAAACAAACTGGCAGAAGACTTTGTGGTCAGATGAAACCAAAATGGAACTTTTTTGGCATAAATGCCAAACATTATGTTTGGAGAAAACCCAACACAGCCTGTCACCATGGCAACACCATCCCAACGGTGAAGTATGGCGGTGGCAGCATCATGTTGTGGGATGTTTCTCATCTCCAGGGAAACTTGTCAGGATTGAAGGGAGGATGGATGGTGCCAGGAACAGGGAGATTCTGGAAAAGAACCTGATGAAGTCTGAAAAAGGCTGAAAATGGGTCAGAAATCTATATTTCAACAGAACGATGACCCAGAACACATGAAGAGGAGCCTTCCATGGAGGCTGCAAAGAACAAGGTGGATGAAGTGGAGCGTCAGCAAAGAACAGGTGGATGTTCTGGTCAAGTCAAAGCTCTGACATAAATCCTGTTGAAATCTTTGGAATGACTTGAATGTTTGCGTTCATCAGGAAAACTGACCAGCTTCTCCCAGCCTGAACAGGAAGATCTCAGTTCCAGGTGAGCAGAGAGACAGGAAGCTGCTGCTAAAGGTGCTTCAGCAGGGCTGAAAACTCCATACGTGAAGAATATTCAGTTCAGCCAAATTACATTAAATAGTTTCACAGCATCCATGTAGTTTGTTGCTCTGGATCAGGACAAAACAAGTTTAATTCCATGAAATTTATAGATTCTAAAACAAAAAGCAATACTATGGAGGGGTGTGTTCATTTTGTATCCTGTATGTGTGTGTATGTGTGTGTGTGTGTGTGTGTGTGTGTGTGTGTGTGTGTGTGTGTGCATTCACATTAACACAATATTCTGACTTTATTTCATACTTAAGTAATATTTTCCCTTTAAGGTGATAGTTTGGTGAAAAATGTGTGGTGAATTGTGGGTCCAAAATTTGTCCCCTAAAATACCCAGAAGAGGAGGAAAAGTCTGACATTCTGATGTCTTTAAAGGCAGGATGAAGGTGGAGTGGGGGTGGGTGGGGGTGGATGGAGTTCCCTCCAAAGCCGCTAGGTGCGTCTCTGCTCCATGGAAGCTGGAGAGGCTGAGGTCTGGATGAGAGGAGGAGGAGGGGGAGGAGGAGGAGAAAGAGAGGAAGGTGTTTTATCAGCTAAGTGCAGCCTGAATCGTGAGGAGCTACGATGGAGGAGAAATCCTCTCTTCTTTCTTTTTCTCCAACATTCCTGTCATTAACATGTAGACCGACGCATGTCAAAACACCTGCAGCGAAACGCTCTTTTCTGTCCAGGAGAAGAAATACGACTCCATCAAACATGTTGGATTAACAGCGGACTTGTTTTGGACTAAAAGGATCTTTAAATTTGTAAATGTTGGATCGCTTTAATACGAGTTTTTACTCTCTGGAGTGAAAAGTGCGCCAGCTTTATTCCAGCTTTATTCCGGGACTGGAGCGTCGGGATTTTTGGGGCTGTGTGGTTTTTGCGGGGAATGCGCCTTACCGTAACGGGACGTAACGCACAGAGGAATATTGTTTGAGGTGGAAAAGCAGCAGATTGGAGCCTTCATATCCGGTAAATACACATGTAAATACACATATACATTTAACTTCAGCAACCTCATCCAGCGTTACAGATTCTGTCGTAGCTGTGACCATTTACCAGTTTAGTCAAGCAGTTGGGACGCGGGAGGTGATTTACTCCGATGCTGCTTTCGTGGCTGGATTACAGAGAAGGAGCTGTGGGGGAAGTTTAAGGGATGATGATGATGATGATGATGATTTCCCCCCACATGGTTTGATTTGTGAATAAAGAAAGTGTGTGTTGGGNAGCAGGCAGCGTCCTCCAGTCCGCCGCTCCAGCCTCTCGTCGCTCCAAGAGCGCAAAGCTGCGCAAAACAGCAGCTTCAAAACGGCGGATTCATTCTCCCAAATACCGAGCAGCTTCAACAACACCGACAAAACCTGAAACATCCGTGCGTGTGAACCGCTTTCCCACCTGCGGGCTGCGTGCACGGAGACTAAACTGAGCAGCAATATTTAATCGATTTCCCTCTTGCTTAATTAAATCAGTTACGGGACTTAATAGATATTAATTCAGCTCCATATTGATGCTGGAAAAACCTGGTCCTGAATTATGGAATTATTAGTCCTTGTTAACGAACGCGAGCTGATTGCTGGTTCAGGGTGGAGGGAGAATTGAAAAGAACTCCGTGTGTGTGTGTGTGTGTGTGTGTGTGTGTGTGTGTGTGAAGGGTTTCAGATCCAGGAGGAGGAAAGTTGCGCTCGGCGGCCGCTGCGGGGGCTCATCACCATCTAAAAGTAGATGAATGCGGCATTTTTGTGTGTGTGTGTGTGTGTGCGCGCGCGCGCGCGCGCGCGTGCACGCACTCCAGTGACTTCTCATGAGAAATGGGTAGAATGAGGCTTGGATGCAGTTTGGCTCTGACACACTGTAGACCTAATGACAGCACCCTGAACTCCCCAAACCCCGACCTGAGACCCCCAAACCNCCTCCAACTCCCCCGCAGCTTGACCCCTCAGCTTCAGCTGGAGGATGATGTGATGGTGAGAACTGAAAAGATGTAAAAAGGCCTGGCAGATGCTGCTGATCATGGCTGAGTAATCACAGTTATCATATATTTGTGATGTTTTAGAGGAAGTGTCAGTGTAATCTTGTGTGTTCAGATTTGCTCTGATACAGTCCAGGTGATGCAAGCGATTCTGGGTCTTTCTGGATAAGATGTGAACCCCTTAACCTTCCCATATCTCAAAGTGTGTTCTATTATTTAATCAGTTCATCTTATTTAAACACATTTATTTTGCACATCACTTTTCCTACATGAATGAAACTCAAAGTGCTTCAAAACACAAAAGAATCAGATGTTTTTAAAAAAAGGAAAGGCAGGTGAAAGACCACTGAGACATGCATGTAAAATACAAATAATACAGAGAATGGCAAACATACAATATTGGATAAGAAAAATGAACACAACCTAATAGAGATAAATAAGTAAAAGCCAGGTTAAAAAATAACTTTAACCATATAAGAATGTAAAATAAATAGGTAACTTAATGAAATAAATTAAAACAAGCCCCTTGATGACAAATCTGCAGGATTTATACTGTGTATTTAATCATTTGCAGGGACAATAGAAAGTAATTTGAAGGTGCAGAGCATGTGACATTTGTGGGATAAATTATTTAACAGGCCGCAAACCAGTGAACTTCTCATGTTAACATCAAATACATTGAAATGAATCAGGTAAGAATAGTTAATCGCATAATAAAAAGATAATGAACATATGAGCTCACAGGCTTTTTATCATGTGACCAGCTGTGACCTTTACTGAAGTTTTCATTTTTTCCAGTTGTTTCTTGCTGGTTGCTGTGTCGTCCTCACGGCGTGGTCGATGTCTCCACGCTGTTTCGCTCCGCTCAGTCCCATGGGCTCTGATCTACATAACTCAGCCCTCAAGGAAATTACCTACTCGCTGTTACTCCTTTCTCTCCTCATATATTCTCCTCTTCCATCATCCATCTTTAAACCCTCCTCCTCCTCCTCCTCCTCCTTTTTGCCTTTCCTCTCCTCTACCACCATTTGTGCATAAAGGAGGAGCTGGTCTGTAAAATATGGATTCTCAGCTCGCTTTGCTGTGCTGTGGTTTCTGGAGAATGTGGGTTTGTTTCAGGAGCCTTTTAGTTTGTCCTTGGACGGGCAGCCGTGGAGTAGCACCGTCACGCTCACTTTATTAAGCCTTTCATTGCGTTAAAAAGATCTCCACTTCAGTATGTTGCCAGAAATTGGGATGTTGCGATAAATAGTTTTACTGTTAATTATGCTTATAAAACATCACATTTTCTGAACTGTAAGAATATAGAAGTCACAGTTTAAAAAAAAAAAATGCAAGAAAAAAATCTGAGGGGTTTATGTGGAAAAAAGGTTCAGAGTCTTTTCTCATCATGTACTGACTTCCAATAATGCTGCGAAAAATTATTTGTGTGTGTGTGTGTGTGTGTTATATCCAGTGAAAAAGGTCATGAGCAGGTGTATTTGAGGAAGACAGATATTTAGTTTACAAAGCATGCTGATGAAAAGTCGCAGCTAAAAGCTCCAACACATCTAACCTGCTTCAGCATCTTAGAGATCAACATCCAGCCCAATTATACTCCACTAGCTGATGTTAGCATCAGGTTAAAGCTAAATAAAAGCTCCACTAGCTGATGTTAGCATCAGGTTAAAGCTAAATAAAAGCTCCACTAGCTGATGTTAGCATCAGGTTAAAGCTAAATAAAAGCTCCACTAGCTAATATTAGCATCAGGTTCATGGTCAAAACATGTTTCTTACACGTGCTTTGTCTTAGATTAATACATAAATATGCCACATTTAAAAAATAAAATAAAAAATATAACTGGGATAAATTCACATAAAGCTAAAGCCTGTGGTCATTTCATTTTAAAATACCACATTTTATTTATGTTTATTTTTATTTGTTCAAGGTAGATTCTTCATTAATTGGGTTTCTAAAGACAGAAACAGTGATGTTTTCCTACAGTATTTGTGGAGTCAGACATTTACACACACAAAAAAATGAATGCTGACATTTATTTGTGTTACTTAATAGATAATTGAATAGAAATAATCGTGTGAAACATGATTATTTCTCTGACTGTAATTGTACCATCTAAAACTCAAACTGTGACATTTCTAATCAGAATGCTGTTAATATATTTTACAACCACATTTTTAATAACTAGCAACAGTCTGTCACTGAGGCTTTTGCAGTTTGTTTGGAATAAATCTGTATTGGGTTTTATTAATCCATGTTTCTGCTTGTGTGTGTCGCTTTTAGAGGTTTTGTGTCTTTAGGATTTGAAGGTTTGGACTTTAAAGCAGTGAAGGCTGCAGAGAAGCTGAATGAGGTCGTCTGCAGCATGTTGACACCGTGTCCTTCGTCTCGCCTCACACACACACACACACACACACACCAATGCTGAGCTCAACGCTGAACATTCACTTTATTACAGACTGCCTGCAAGCAGCAACAGTGACAATGCAAGAAAACATGAATATCAAAGATAATCTCTGGTTTTTGCCATGTTGCGTTTTCATGGTATGACAAACAAGCAAACAAGCTGTGGATTTTATATAACAGAGATAAAATAGATAAGTAAAAGCCTGGGTAAAAATAATTTGAAAGGTGTAAGAATATAAAATGAATAAGTGAATTAATGAAGTAAGTGTGAAATGAATGGTGGTTAAAAAAAATTAAAGAGCTGGACTTAATAAAATTATGTAAATCTCATACAATATGCATGAAAACACCAAAAGAAAGAAAAAAGGAATAATAAAATAATAAGGACTGTGAAATTATAATATTCAAAAGAAACATCTCAATGCCAGTATGATTTTAATATTGTGTATAAAAATATCGACAAAAGTATATTTTTACATAAGCAAACATCTTAAGATGACAAGTTCACTAATGCCCTCATAGTGAGCTTAGCAGCACGTCAGAAGAAGAGTCACGTGTGAGTCTTTGACTGGACGTCTGATTTTTAGGGTCGATGCAACGTGTCTTCACGTATCGATGCATCGTGACGCATTAAAGCTTAAGGTGCTGATTCAGCTGCATTGATAAGAAATGTTAACATTCATTATCAGTTATTTCTGGGAAAAAATAAATAAATCAAAGAAAAACAATATAATAATTAACACTCCAGTAGCATGTTTTGAAAAATGGTTGGCAGTAATGTAAGATGTATGTGGGTTGTGTTTATTGGGCTCAAACATGCAAAGTCACAGTATGCTCCTTTAAGTAGAGCTCAGGCAGAATTCCAGCAGCAGTGCTGAATGTTTTTGAGATGTGCATGTCCTGACTGAGACAGCGGAAAATCTCACACAGATTAGTGCTTTTATTAGTGAAGAACGTGTCTGTCTCACCTGTCAGAGCAGGAAGCATCAGAACGGAACAATGCACACAGACCAGGCTGGAAATAAAACCACCCACAAAAAGAATCAGTTATTTACATACAAGAAATGCTTTTGTTTTTCCTCTTGCTAAAATAAAAAAAAAATTAGACAACAGAGCCACAAGAACGAAAATATAAAGAAACATAATACTGTATAAAGAAATTTAAAACATATAATACTACAAAACACAATGGGCAGAATTCATAAAACATCAGGCTAACTAAAAACGCTGTGATAACTAAAGCTCGATCATCAAGTTTGCTTTACGTTAATCAGAGCATCGTTGTCGTTCGTGTTACCGACACGTTAAGGTGAGTCTCAGGTAAAAAAGTAATGAAGATCAGTTAATGAGCTGATTTATCCTGATTCATCTGCTGTTACAGAGAAACTGACACGTTAAACCAGCAAAGAAACACAAACTCTGATTTACAGCTCCATGTTTAAGAGATCAACACGAAGATAAGAGAGATCACAGATCCTCACTGGGAGTTCAGAGAGAGAGAGAGAGAGCCTGGGCCTCTTTCAAGGTAAACTAAAAGTTAGAATTACTATTCTAATTACAATTCTAATCTTCTAATTGATATGAGAATTGTTTTTCCTACCTTCCAGACTGACATTGGTTTCACTTCATTCCAGTATGCTATAAAAATCAACTTGTAGGGACTTGAAACATATTTGAGATCAATAATCAGAAAACGCAGCTGCTATTAAATTTTTAGTTAAATTAGTTTTATTTAACTGATCCAACATGGAGCTGCACAGAAGACAGTGTATGTCTCCGCCAGGAAATACAGTCCCAGGAGAAGACAGCTTTTACTGAGAAATTAAAACGCCCATGCCTTCTGCAAACTTCACTAAATGAACTTCTGATTTGTTAGAAAATACTGTAAGTGCTTTAATCCATGTACAAAAAGTTGAGAGCATTTTGTTTTTACTTTATAAAAGGACCAGATTTTATTTTTGCTTTAACTGTACTGTTCTGTAAGCCTATAATTTAATTTAGAAATGGAAGGCTGACTGCCTGAATTTAATTTTCATGTCCCCATTTTCTTTCCTAAGGTTATCTTAAATTGTCCTGTTGTTTTGCAGAATACACTTAAAGTCTATATAAAATACATAAAAGGCATCTTATTGATATTTCATTTCTCTTGTCTTTATGTGCACATTTGTCATTGATGTAATCTAGAAGTAACGGAAAGTAATCAAGTTACATTACTTTAATATTGCAGTAGTTGGATTACATTGCTGATTACGTTTTTTTTAGCAGGTTATTAGTAACTGTAGCAGATTACATTTTTAAATTAACCCTCTGTACCCTGATGACGGTGTAGAACTGGACCATCATAACTACATGTTCTGTTGGGTTTTCTGACTATGGTGACACTGTTAGCCTGCTACTTTAGGTCATTTAGGACTAAAGTCCCAAGAAAATGAAAGGTCTCTGTAGAGACAGGTGAGCTTCGATGGTGAGGAGGTGGAGTGATGAAGGAGTGACCAAGGAGTGATGGTGGAATAATGAAGTGATTGAGGAGTGATGGAAGAATGATGGAGTGATGGAGGAGTGATGAAAAAGTGACTGAGGAGTAATGGAGTGATGGAGGAGTGATTCAGTGGAGTTTACACCATGATGAACGTGTTGGGCTCCAGCTTGTTCTGATTGTACCAGGATGCTAATTGTGTCATTGCCTGCATACGATCAAGCATCAATATTGCCAATCTAAAACAAATTATTTATAAGATTATCTTGTATTTCAATAATAACTGTCAGTAAAAGTAGAAATAACTAAATCCTGTATCATTTTAGCTCTTAAACAATAAAATAACTTCAGCTACTCATCTTCAGTCATGTATAAAACATTATTTGTATCAACAAATAAAATGAACTCAGATTTTAAGGTCACATGAAAACAAAACTGAAACCCTTAAAACAAAATGTAAAAAAAATACTATTAAAACTTCAAGATAAAAGTAGCTGAAATTTTTAGTGCAAATGTAAACAGAAACAAAATGGACAAAATCAAATGAGAATGTGAAACGTCTCTCACACACACACACGCACAGTCTGAGGTAAAGAACTGAACTGAAGTTAGCGTAGCGGCTAAGCTAACACTGTTCATACTTCAGAATAGCATCTTTGAAAAATATTTCCTTGTCAGGATGTTTATCTTGGGTTTAGTATTTTTTAGAAGTCTCTTAAAGCTTATTTTTCTACTAATTGGATTGGTGTCATCGTTAGCTTTTTCCCCGACAGGAAGAACAGCTAGCTAACACTCCAGCTATGCTTGATGAGTCAGCATCACTTCCTGTTTGTTTAGCATTTCAAATCAGCTGATTGGCTCTCCTCCTCATGTGACTTTCTTGGTATTCACCAGGTGTTTCTGCTTCAGGTGGAGAAACTAATTTGTTGTGTTTCCACCTTTAGCTGTTAGCCAGTTAGCTTGTAGCTGAACCATTTCAAACAACAGGAAATAATTCATCAGACGCTGAGCTGCTACTTTCAGACATGATGTTTCGTTTCTTGTTAATCATGATGTGAAAATTCATCAACACGTCATCATGCTGTAATATCGCTGGTATCATGATAAAACAAGTGTCTATCATACCAAAAAATGATACCAGTGTTAAGAAAGATATATTTGAAATGCTTTAAATAAGAAGTTGACTTTATATCCTCACAATGGACTCTGTTTGGTTTAGGTCTTCTTGTCTTAGTTAAATAACCAGTGTGATGCTTTGCACTGTGGAAAGGCTGAACCAGAGTAACAAAAGCAGAAACGATTCCTAAAGAAACAGGTCAAGCTCTTCTGAAACTTTCATAATCATGCTCTGAGATTTCAGGCAGCAACTGACTCAGAGAGCAGCTCTGCTCACACTGCCATTTTAATTATGACAATTAAACTGCTGCTATTAAAAATACAATCCTGTTTTTCTGAAAAACAGTCTGAGAATGTATGAAGAAAATAAAAGTCATTACAGCTGGTCATGTATGCATACAAGTGAATGCACCAATGGGTTCGTAGAAACAAAGAATTCAGGGATGCAGAACAGGGAGGAAGACAGCAGCTTATGTTTTGGTGATATAAAATAAAAATATACATGCATGTCATCCAGGATGGCAGATGGGAGTTAAACACGTAGCAAGCAGCAGAAAACATACGTGATACTACAGTGACTGTTGATATAATAATATTTCAGCGTGGGAACCTTATTTATGGTCTGCTGCCACAAACAATCTGTAGTGAGAATCCACTTCATCCAGGCTGCTTCTGACGGTGGGAGGAATTTATGACACCAGGGAATTCATTTGTGCTTCCAGTAACTCAGACTCCACCGGCCACGCCCACGCCAAGCAGCAACTGGTCAGGTGTGTGGAAGTGTGGCCAGGGTGNCTCCACCGGCCACGCCCACGCCAAGCAGCAACTGGTCAGGTGTGTGGAAGTGTGGCCAGGGTGGAGGGTTTTAGTTTCTCTCTCAAGCTCTTTTTTTCTCTTTGTCTCTGTGTCCACGCTCCACAGAGAGAAGTGAAAGTGAAACTGTGTCCCTTTATCACTTTTATACAGAGACACAAAAACACAGAATTCCTGTTAACCCCGCCCCCTCCTAAAATGAAAGCATGTTGTTTTTTCTGTTGGTATGTAATCGTGTTGAGGTAAACACAAAGATACACACACACACACACACACACACACACACACACACACACACACACACNCCTGCCGCACCCCAGCGTCGCTTAGAGGCTTCAAACACGTTAACGGGTTTCTGTCAGCTAAAAGCTCACCTGAGGACGGAGCTTAACACAACAGACCGCCGGCTGATAGGCTGTTAAGGTTACATGGCCAGGGAGAGTGTGTGTGTGTGTGTGTNTGTGTGTGTGTGTGTGTGTGTGTGTGTGTGTGTACGTGTGTGTCAGTGGACTACAGCCTTCCCTGAAAAACAACATAAGTGGAGCAGTGTTAACGGACTGCTGGGCTCTCCTTTCCTGTCTCCTCTTCTCCTCTTCTCTCCTCTGCTGTCTCCTTCTCTCTCCTCTTCTTTCCTGTCTACTTGTCTCCTCTCCTGTCTCCTTCTTTCTTCTCCTCTCCTTCTCTCCTCTCTTCTCCTGTCTCCTTCTCTCCTCTCCTCTGTTGTCTCCTTCTCTTCTCTTCTCTTCTCTTCTCTTCTCTTCTCTTCTCTTCTCTTCTCTTCTCCTCTCCTCTCCTCTTCTCTTCTCTTCTCTTCTTTTCTCCTCTTCTCTTCTCTTCTCTTCTCTTCTCTTCTCTTCTCTTCTCTTCAGTGTTGTTTCTAACCTTTTTTTTGTCTTTATTTCTATTTTAATCCTCGACATTTGTGATAAATTCACCCTGCGCTGTGTCTACAGGCAGCAATGTTTTAGTTATGTTAATTAAAGATAAGGAAGGTCGACTTACAACATAACCTCCTTACATCCTCATTTAGATCCAAATCAAAACTGAGTCATGTGACCAGTTCCAAGGAAAATGAATTATATAAATTTACAACAGAATTTTTGCTTTAGAGTATAAAGTTTACATTTATCATACGTTGCTGTGAGGAAACAACTGGACAGGACGACAGGCGTGTTATTTGTTGTTTACAGAGTGGAGGGCTGTACCACGAAGTGAGATTAAGGGGTTAGCGAGGTATGTTGAGCCTAAAGCCAAGATTTTCAGTGTCAAGAAGGTGGCTCTCTGTTAACCTGGCTGGATCACCATGTCAACTGCTGCTGCAGACATAACCTGGTCGGACCAGGTTATGTTCAGAGTTTCGGCTTGAAATCGACTATAAAATGGGTTACCCTTTCAAACTTGTTGAGCCGTGCGTTAGGAATGCTACCAAACAAAGCCGTGACTTAAAGTAGCGCAAACTGTATGTATAATAATCACTAGTTTTTGACCAAATCAAAGTAAAATTAATTTTATATATACAGTATATATATATATATAAACACAACACGATGCATACAGTTTGCACTGCTTTAAGTCACAGCTCTGTACATATACACACCATCACAAACATATTATATGTTTGTGATGTTCCTGGCCATTTGCCCACACTCACTATAAAAGAAGCCTTCTATAAAATANATTATATGTTTGTGATGTTCCTGGCCATTTGCCCACACTCACTATAAAAGAAGCCTTCTATAAAATAACATACATTAATAGTTCACTATATTATGAATCAGTATGATGTTTACATTAATAGTATATTACATCATGAATCAGTTTACATTAATAGTAAACAGTGTACAGCTAATAGAATGCCGATTAAAATGTTGATTAGGAGAAAAACTAATAAAATTAATTTCACTTTGATTTGGTCAAAAACTAGTGATTGTTATGTATCCTACATGGACAGTGTCAGACCTAAATGCAGTTCTTAATATAATATTTAAATCTGCTGCATCAGGTTTAAAGTGTCAGAGCTGTAGAATGTGCAGCATCACGTTAGGAATAAACGTATTGAGATGCATTGAGTGGTAAATTACATTGAACTTACGTATAAACTATCAGCAGCTTTCTGCAGCATTCCTCCCTAGCCTTATTTGCAGCAACTTTGTTGCTTTTAGCAGTTATGATGTGTTTGAAATCTTCATAACGCTGCATGATAACTTTGCTCCTCTTGACTGAAATAAACAGCTCTGATTGGTCAATTTTGTCTGGTAGTAGAGGTAAATGATGCTGACACGCCCCTTTATGTGAACACACACAGAGCTTGATGAGGAAAGCCNTAGTAGAGGTAAATGATGCTGACACGCCCCTTTATGTGAACACACACAGAGCTTGATGAGGAAAGCCTGGGCTGACAAAGAAGGTTGATAACCAGCGTCATGGTACCTGTTATCTCTGACTGGAGTTTTAGGCTTTGTGGAGGCTAAGGCAAAGAAACCCTGGATGCTGAACATGCTTCATGGTACAGACCTTGGGTGTGTTGTTTACAGAGTGTATGTGTTTGTTTTTACAGGGTGTGTATGTGTATTGTTTGTTGTTTATAGAGTGGGTGTGTGTTGTTTATTGTTTACAGAGTGTGTGTTGTTTGTTGTTTACAGAATGGATGTGTTTGTTGTTTACAGAGTGTGTGTGTTTGTTGTTTACAGAGTGGATGTGTTTGTTGTTTACAGGGTGTGTATGTGTATTGTTTGTTGTTTATAGAGTGGGTGTGTGTTATTTATTGTTTACACAGTGTGTGTTGTTTGTTGTTTACAGAGTGGATGTGTTTGTTGTTTACAGAGTGTGTGTTTGTTGTTTACAGGATGTGAAGGATCAATCAAAATAACATAACAATCAATGATAGAGTAGATTAAATAATTTGTGTATTATTAAAATATGAAAAATTATATTAAATAAAATATTAAAATATTAAGTAATAATAAAATAGTTTTGATGTTTCCAGAATCATCATAAACTGTTTTTTGAAGGTTTTTTTTTTTTTTTTTTTTTTNTTTTTTTTTTTTTTTTTTGTTAAATTCCAGATTTTTTTTAGATTTTCTTTTATTTCCTGTGAATTATTTTAATGGAAATAAAAGAATTATGTTATAGAAATAAAATCAATAATTTAATAACTTTATTTTTTAATGTTTTAAATTTTATTTTTAGATTCAGATTAAGGGTTAAGTTCAGGATCATTATTGGTATCAGAAAATAGAATAAACTGAATAAAGCTGCACTGATGCAAACAGATCCAGAATAATTAAAACCAACTTTAAATAATTTAAAAATCTGGACTCGTCATGTGATCAAAAATCAGATTTACTGTTTGAGTTCTTTTGTTTTACTCTTATTTTAACATGACACATTTAACATGCCTGTAACATGAAATAGATGAAATAATCATGAAAATTAAGGCTGGCTGGATGATATGAATTTCTTTTTTACCACAATACATTTTTTTTTATAGTGATCGATATTGATATATATCATGATATAAATCATGGCAAAGATTCTGCTGTGTTCCAAGTCACTTAACATTTTCTTTATGCATGTTCTGAACGTAAAAAATGACCAACAATTGTATGAACTGAAAAACTACAAATTACATCATCCTTAAATAAATCCAAGCTTCAGGTTGCAGCCAAAGCTTCATCAGCGCTGCTTTCTGGCTGACGTTACAGTGAACATGGCCGCTCTGTTTAGTGTCAGACTTTAAATAACAAAATTATTTTTTTTACCTTCTTATCCTCTTTCTCTGGGACAGTAATGCTGCTGAGCTTTACTGTCTTCATCATCATTTAACTTCTTTCTCTGGAGTTTCATCGCTTTCTGACATCTTTGTCTGACTTTTGCTCATATATCACCACACGGGCTGTAGCGTGTTCACCCTTTAGCTACATGCTGCTTTGAGGAAATGGGCAGAGCATATTATGACACTGCCACCTGATTGGCTGGTTGGTTCTAGTTCTGACAAGCTATTGGCTGTTTGAGCTGTCATTAACTTCCTGTATTCAAGCGCTGTTTTCTATCGATTTATATTGATGTCCTTATTTTTATATCAAAGAGTTTTTTATATCATGATGCGACTTTATACTGTTTAGATCATCCAGCCCTAATTAAAATAAACTTCCTGCATATAAGAAGCTTCAGTTAATAATTTTATGTTGGACAGTTTGATCTTTCTAATATTCTCTATGCTGTTCATTCAGTTTGATTTTGCCTGAATGATGTCACGGTTTAAATTACGATTATAGTCAGAGAAACAATCAGGGATTCATGATTATTTTTTGTGCAACACAGAAAATTAAAAAACTCAAATGCTGTCAGCATGAACAGCATTTTTTTTCATCCTGTAAATAAAATCTGAATACAGGCAGTCCCCGACTTACGAACGTCTGACTTATGAACAACCCATACTTACGAACCAACCACCCTAAAGCCTATTAAACTAAAAATTCGAGTTACATACAAAGATTCATAATAATGAACGGCACAATACTTTACGTCATGCACATCAAAACATTGCGCGTCGTCAGCGGTGCAGCGGTCGTTGCTATTTTAAGTCGGATCACACTCACTGTAAACACCTTGTTGTGTGTGTTGTTCATGTTTTGCCTTTTTTTCTTTTTTGTAACCTTCATAACCANGTAAACACCTTGTTGTGTGTGTTGTTCATGTTTTGCCTTTTTTTCTTTTTTGTAACCTTCATAACCATGCCTCCAAGGCGTAAATCCGGTGGTGATGCATCAGATAAAAGAATTATCACGGTATTATTACATACTGTATTATTATTATTATTATTATTATTATTATTATTATTATTATTATTATTATTATCACTGTACTGTATTATTATGTTTACGATGTTTCAGGATATCTGGAAGTGTTTTTTTTAATGTTTCTTATGCATAGAAAGATAAAATATATAAGCTAGATACACACCTTACGTAATGTTCCAACTTGCGTACAAATCCAACTTATGAACCAGCCGTGGGAACGGAACTCGTTCGTAACCCGGGGAATGCCTGGAAATTAATGAACAGCATTTTTTTGAACCTGTAAATAAAGTCTGATTACACAAATAATGTATGAAAACTTCACCGTTTCTTTGGAAACCAAAATAATGCAGAATTTACCTTTATCAAATACAATATAAACACTAAATAATGTCATCACATGCCGTCGGACCTCCTTTAGCTTTAATGTGAATTAATTTCCTAGTTGTGTTTTGTTGTTTGATTGTTGACACACACACACACACACACACACACACACACACACACACACATACACACGCACACAGAGGAAACAGCTTTCTAGGATGACACTGAAAAGACTGAACTGGTTTTTATTTCTGTAAGCTCAGAGACTTTTTTCTTTGGTTTTTAAAATGCAGCTTCTAAATTCTTGCGTATAGAAACCGTGATGTTTTATCGCTGATGTCATGTGAAGGTTTCTAAAGGGATTCTTTACGGTTTTAGTGAGACGTTCTCTGGAGGCACAGGTTGGCAAAATCACATTTTTCATGTCATTTCAAATGAAGCGGCCGCATCGACTCGCACATTGTCACATCTGGAACAGCCGCCCAGACTTTCCTGCCTTAGTGCCTATGGGCTAAAGCAACAGAGCATTCAACACCAGGTTTAAAAAGCAGGAACGTAGATCCTCTCTGTGCTCTTCACCAACACAAAACTCACAGTCCTCAGAGAGGCAATTTAGATTTTACACCTCAAGACATAAGTTATATAAAAACAGCATCATAAACGTATAAAAAACAGAAATCAGGTTCCAGGCCTTTGCAGCGTCCGTCACAGCCTCATTACGGCTTCCTGCATCATTTTAGGCCCTCCAGGACCCTGCGGAGTCCGGGTTCACACGATATTTCTCAAACTAACTGGCTGATTTTGATTGGAAAACAGTGCTGAGCTGTTAGCAGCTGACAGGAGAGTTCAGGAGAAAGACACGGAGGTTTCCAACACTAGCCAACGTGTGTGTGTGTGTGTGTGTGTGTGTGTTTTCTGAAGTACCTGTCTNTTTCCAACACTAGCCAACGTGTGTGTGTGTGTGTGTGTGTGTGTGTTTTCTGAAGTACCTGTCTTACATGGATCTGGCTGGTCTGGTGAGAAGAAAAGCTGGTTTCACAGCGACCGCTGCTTTCCTGTTGAAGTTCCTGGCAGTCGGACACAAAATGTCTGCCAGGTGAAGGAGAAGCGAGGGAAAGCCGGATCCTCCACCGCCCATGTGCTTAACACCGGTGGGCTGACATGTTATCCATGCTCACAGCATCAGCCTGCTTAGCGAAGACGCCCACCCACCGCCTGTGTGACTGACAGGAAAAATCCTCAGAATAAACAGCAGAGATTCCTGCTTCACACACACTTCCTGTCAGGATATTATCACGTCCTGTTGATGGAGCTACCTGACTGTACCACAGGGTGTGTGTGCACGTGTTACATGCATGTGCGTGTCTCCTTCTCTACAGTACGTTTATATAAGCAGGTGTGTGTTTTTGTTGCTAAACTGAGATTTTCCATCACAGATGAATCATGTGTGAGAAAAGAAAGGAAGGAGTGAAAGGAGAGAAAAAAGAGGAGAAGAGGAGGAAAAATGAGCTGACAGATCCTCTGTGCGTTCATATACACTACCTTATTTCTCCTGAGGCTTGTGTGTGTGTNTGTGTGTGTGTGTGTGTGTGTGTGTGTGTGTGTGTGTGTGTGTGTGTGTGCCTGAGTGTGTGTGTAAGTGTGTATGTGTGAGAGTGATGTGTGTGTGAGAGAGAGAGAGTGATGTGTATGTGTGTGTGAGAGAGTGATGTATATGTGTGTGTGTGAGTGATGTGTTTGTGTGTCTGTGTGTGTGTGAGAGAGTGATGTGTGTGTGTGTGTGTGTGTGTGTGTGTGTGTGTGTGTGTGTGTGTGAGGGTGGGGGCGTGGCCTCTTTGTAGCTGTAGCAGACAGTGTAGTATCTGACAATGATAGAAAACCTGAACGTGACTGAATTCAAACGGTGAAATCAAAAGTAATGCAAAGACTGCGACTAAATGTAATGGAGTAAAAGTATATTTTTTTCTTCATAAATATACTCAAGTATGAGTTAAAAGTATCCTGCAATAAAACTACTCAGTAAAGTACAATTTTGTGACAAAAAAGTTACTTAACTAAATGTAACGGAGTAAATGGAATGTGTTACTACACATCTCTGCTTACGTGTGTATGAGCTCATACATGATGTGGCTAATGTGTTTGCAGGTGTTTGCATGTATAGATGCAGCTGCAGGTTCACATTTACAGCGACTCACTACTCCTGATTCAAAATAACTTTACTAATGAGAGAGGAGGAGGTGGGAGGAGTTTTCAGCTTGAGGCTGGATTTGATGTTTTGACATCCTGATGTGGTCTGACTGAACCTGAGCGAAACACACTGTTCAGAAAGAAGCTGGATGCAGATCAGAGCTGCAGGGCAGAACGTGTCAGCGAATCCTCGTGTGTCTGGAACCTGCAGCTCTGAACGTGTTGCTGCTGAGGAAACTCCAGAAGCCTCATTTATAAAACCATGCAGCAATCTATACTGAAAGTTTCTCTAAACAGAGAAATGATGTACACACAAAAATATTCATATTTATAACAGGGCAGCTTCATGTAATCTCACCTTTATAAATCAAAACCAGCTTGGAGCATGTTAAAAACACTCATATCCCGCCACAATTTACCATAAATGGTCCATGCAAAGGTATTTGTGAATGTGAATACTGATATACATATAAATGAGTTTGTACGGCATTATGCTTCAGAGAGAATGGAGTCTTCTGATTGGTAGATCAAGAAAAAAACATCATATGAGACAGAAATGCAGGTATTGTGAACGAGGAGAAAGGACTAAATAAGGACTTAATAAGTCTCTGTCCACTGTCAAACCGAAACAAAAGCCCGTAGCCGGCTTGCAGCGTATGTGTCCCACTACTGATAGACACGCCATAACTACATTTAAGAAACTAAAATTAAAAAAAAAACACCGCCGCTATGGAGAAACATTTCTCAGTGTGATCATTCCTCTATCAGCTTTTAGAAAGGCTCGTTTTCATCCATTTTATCCACATTTCCGGGTTGGTGTGTTAGCTTTGATAATTTGCTTTCGTGATTTTGTCAAAAATTTGTCATACACAATTTAATTATTTTATTGTTTAATGCACACAATTATGTCCAAAAGCGATATAAAATTAAAACTAAATTACTTAATATAGTTCCGGAACGCTAGCTTCTGAAATAATCTCTCCTGGAACACACAGAGCCATCAGAAATAAGTGCCGGAACTCAGTTCCGGTGCGTTCCGGCACAAATTAAGCACTGAAAGTCAGCGTTAGCTTAAACGGACGTTCTGTTGGTTTGATTCGGTGGAATGACGTGTGCGTGAAGAATCACTGAGAAATCTGCTTCATTTTTCTGCTCCTGTGTCGCAAATCCTCCGGCTTCCAAAACGTACATACACAATGTACAGAGTTTCTGTTCCCCCATAAGTTTGTTTTTATAAATCCCTAACTTTGTGTGGGAAATCTTAAAATACACAACTTTCAAGCCCCACTTTGTGCATACACAACAGTTATAATGAGGCTCCAGGCCAGCAAAGGAACGATCTGAAACGGCTGATCTTCATCATCATCTTCATCCACCAACACCTTCACCCACTCCTCAAATCCTCTGCCGCTAATTAAAAAGTAATCAAACTGAAATTCGACCTGTCTGAAGGTGTAAACGGCCTGAACTCAAGCAAAAACTCCAGAATATTTCAGGAGTCTGAGGCTGCAGAGTCGCGTTATAAAAGCTGCAAGCCAAGCCAATCCTCAGTCATAAACCTTGTGTGTGTNGTGTGTGTGTGTGTGTGTGTGTGTGTATGTGTGTGTGTGTGTGTGTGTGTGTGTGTGTCAGTTAGAGGTGAGATGAGATGCCTAAAATAGGACAAAGGGATGAGGGCTAAAATGCTGTGATGTTTGGAGGATTTATCACAGGAGGAGGATGGATGGATGATGGGAAATAGAAGCAGGATATGGATGAGAGTGACTAAAGCTCAGCCTGATGGAGTGTTTAGCTCAGTGACTGACTAAGCCATAAGTCTCTCCCCCATCTCTCTCTCGCTCTCTCCGTCTGTCTCTCCGACTCCCCTCCCATCTCTCTCTCTCTCTCTCTCTCTCTCTCTCTGTCAGCCTCTCTGTAAAACAGCACTGTGTTCTGTGTGGTGACATGTCAGGATGAAATGATTGGCCCTTCGTTTCCTGACGGTCCTCTGAGATAATCACTCCTCCTCCTCCTCCCGGCTGCCTGGACGTGCTGCGATGCTAATCTGTCTCCACGTCGCCATGTAACGCCGCCGTGTTTAAGTCTCGCTGCTGGGCTGCTGCTTTCAAACTACAGCACAACATTTTCTACCACATATACGTCATGAAGTTCAGTCAGAAAAAGACTCATCATATGATTCCTTCAGTCTGCCATGACTACAGATCTACAGACAGTGCTCGAAGTGGACAATAAAAGATGCCAGTACAACCTTTGCTATTGTTTGTATATCGATGATTGTTTTCTCCTGCGTTGTTCTGCAGTAGAGTAGGGAGATTTATAAGAGGTCCCGGTACTACTGAAAATGTCCCGGTACTCTGACATGAAAATCACATAGGTCTCGGACTGCATACCGTGCGTACCGGCCCACTTCAAGCACAGAAGGAAATGTATTGGGCAAGTATCAGGTCTTACAGAAATTATTAATTCTGGGAGAAATGATGCCTTAATTATTTTGTTGAAAAGTTTCACATTTCAAATATCAACACAAAATATCTGCAACTGGCAATTTCAGTCAAGAAATATGCTATGTTATTAATAAATATTATATTATGCATATGTAGAAATAAATCAGATATGTATCAGATATCCAGCAATGTGACTGCTGCCTAAATCCACAGATCAGAATTTCCTTCCCATTCTGACTCCTACGTAACGTTCTGCTTTATCTGCATATGATGATGTCAGCATCAATATGATGACACTCTCTGTAAACAGAAATGGAGGACATACTACATATATCAGACATGCTGATGTGTGTTTATGTCAAATAGACGTGTTAGTGTGTGATAACAGGCTCCTGTTACAGCAGCTAAACTCCAACTCCACCTGCTTCTCCTCCATGATTAACAGATGAACATACATGTCCTGATGGAGAGATAAATGCTCACACAACATATCAGACGTTTCTCTCTGCATGTGAAAGTTTTAACCAGCTGATCAGATTTTAAATACTTCTCTCATCTTAGAACATTGAAGCGTTTTGTTCACGTGCGTCTCAGAAATGTGAGCATGTGTAGCTGCATCCTGCTGCTACAGATCGAAGGTCAAAGCGTGTAAATACAGGCATCAGATATGAGCTGCTTAAAAAAGAAAATACAAAGAAGCTGAACAAAACAATCAGATATAGGTAAAAGCTCAGAATTGAGCATCAAGACTTGTACAGTAAATCCAGCACATGGTTGTCCTGTTAGCAACACGTTGTCATCAGGTGCGTTTCAGGTAAACATGAAGATCAGCATGTCAGTGAGCTGCTTCATGTTTCAGAGTCATGATTTATCCTGATTCATCTGCTGCTACAGAGAAACTGACACGTTAAACAGCAGAGAAACATAAATTCTGATTTACAGCTCCACAAGAGAAAAACATACAGAAAGATGCAGCAGCATACAAACACTACAGGGAGTCCTGGTTCATGGTGTGTGTGTGTGTATGTGTATGTGTAAACTCTCCATTTAAATAAACTCATCACTGAGGGTTCTTATCTATCAAAGTTATTGATCACTAACACATGAGACAAATACAGTTTAAACATCATCAGATTTCATNTATCTATCAAAGTTATTGATCACTAACACATGAGACAAATACAGTTTAAACATCATCAGATTTCATACTGATGAAATTTACTGTCAGACTGAAACTCGTCTTCATGTTAGTGTGTCAGTGTGTTTAATGAATCACTTCTTGTCATGTAAATTAGGAAATACTGTAGTAACGCCTCTTTAAGGTAAACAATAAAAGGTGCTGGTAATCTGTTTATGAATGAGGAAATGTGGTTATTAATGAGGTGTTGGACCTTCATGATGCTGTAGTTTCAGATGCTGACAAACTGCTGCTAAACTGGATTCTTTTTGAATTTTTTTAAAGAAAAAGTTTATTCAGCCAGTCAAACTTAGAAGTAGTTTCATAAAAAATTGGCCAATATTTGTGACAAGTCTGTGCTTTTGTGTGATTACCAAATTCTGTGAATCCTTTACTGGTGTAACAGCCCAAGATATACCCCCTACCCAGACTATCCCAGAGTTAAAGTGGGCTAGCCTGGTTTATACCTCGGGTATATTCTGGGCTAGTCCAATTTATAACCCGGGGTATTATTTAGGCTAGGCTATTTCATAACCCACAAGACCAGATTATACCCCCACACTCAGACACACAATATTCAAGGATACATAAGTTTTTGATTTTATTTCGCACACTGATGACAACCTTATCCACTACAATACACAACTTTAATCACTTAAATGCCATTACAAACTAATCAAGTGCAGACTACAATGAATCATGAGCTGAATAAAATATATGATTGGCTTGGTACAAATAAGCTATCCCTGAATTTATCAAAAAGGAAACACGTGTTATGTCATTGATGTTGATCTTCTATGTTGCAGTGACATGTTATTTTTTAAATTATGATGGAAAGAAACTCTGGACATTGAAATACAGACTAATTTATGAAAAACACAGGGGGGGTATAATCTGGACTAGTAGGGTTTATCCTGGTCTAGGCCAAAATATGCCCCGGGGTATAAATCAGCCTATGCTATTTTATTCCCCGGGGTATATTTTGGCCAAGACCAGACTACAGGCAGTCCCCGGGTTACAAATGAGTTCCGTGCCCACGGCTGTTCATAAGTCGGATTTTTTCATAAGTCGGAACAGTTACGTAAGGTGCGTATCTAGCGTATATATTTTACTTAGGTGTGTATCTAGCGTATATATTTTACTTCGGTGTGTATCTAGTGTATATATTATACCTTTCTATGCATAAGGAACATTAAAGAAACACTTCCAGATATCCTAAAACATCGTAAACAGAGAGAGAGAGAGAGAATTTGTGTGTGTGTGTGTGTGGGTGGGGGGGTGTTAAAAAAAAACATAGGTTAACACTTATCTTGCTCCTTGATGTCTTGTACGTCTGAAGAGGCATTCTTCTGTTGTTTTAACGTGTGCTGTAAAGTAGTGCACCATTCATTATTACGAATCATTGTATGTAACTTGAATTTTTAATTTAATAAGCTTTATGGCGGTCCATTCGTAAATACGGGTCATTCGTAACTCGGGCATTCGTAACCTGGGGACTGCCTGTATACCTGGGTATAGTTTGGTGGGGACTTAATCTGGCCTGCTACACCTGAAAGTCTGATTGTTCCCTAAAGAAAAACCTTTTCTGCTCACTGAATGACAGCAACACATATGTATGTGTGTGTATGTATGTATCTGACTGTTCCTGCACTTGAATGAAGCCATATGACACATACATGAAGAAAACATATCAAGCCTAAGCTGTATCACACGTTACAGCTGCACATCACCTTAAACGCATCAGGACAGGCAAAAGTCACCATAAGCGTTCAGACATTTTGGAGAATTTAAAATAAAAAATAAAGTTCTGTGCTTTGCTGTGCAAGAGGAATAAAAGACACACACACACACACACATTCATCCTTATATTTACTCTCCATCTGTGCTGTTTGTGTCATTTTGTCTCCATTTCTGTTATGAAGCAGATGTAAGTTACTGAACAAATGATTGAAACACACACACACACACACACACGCCACGGTGGTTCTGAGCTCATTAGAACAGGGAGTCAGACTGAGGGATTCTGTGGGATTTATTACGCAGCACCAGCGGTCTTGGCCTGGCCAGGAGGCGAAATTAGGAGAGATGAAGTGGAGGATGACGAGAAGGTAAAGTTTAGGAGAGGAGGAGGAGGAGGAGCAGGAGGAATGTGGGAGGACAGGACAAGAAAGAAACTGATGAAAAGAAAGAAGAAGGGAAGAAAGAAGAAGCAGAGTGAGGGGAATGAGGAAGAGGCAAAAAAGAGACATGATGAAAAGAAATGGAGAAAAACACGATGAGGCTGTTGAGAGGAGGTGAAGAAGGTAGAGGAGAAGAGTAAACTGGTGGAAGAAGGTGGAGGGTAAATGATCTGAGGTGCAGAGAGAGGAGCATAGAGGCCTTTATTGATCCCTGCAGGGATAATTCACACCAGAATATACATTAAAAATCAAGAAATCCTGGTTTCTAAACATATTCAGCTATAAAAGCAGAAATGGACAAATGCAGTTATGTTGGAAGGTGTGAGATAAGCAGGAATATGATGATGGAGAAAAAGTAAAATTATGAATAGAATGTAAAGAGAAGTATGAGCAAAGGCATGAAACATGACAGTATGTGGGGTGAAGCTGTGCCGTTCATTATCATACAGGTATAATTTTTTATATAATAGAAAAACTCATCATGACATTGATGATATTATGGCAGGATGATGTATTTTTATAACAGAAACTAAACATCATGTCTGAAAGTGTCAGCTCAGCGTCTGATGAATTACCTCCTCTGTTGTTTGAAATGCTTCAGCTACAAGCTAACAGGCTAACAGCTAAAGGTGGACACAAGAAATTAGTTTCTCCACCTGAAGCAGAAACACCTGGTGAATACCAAGAAAGTCACATGAGGAGGAGAGCCAATCAACTGATTTGATACACAAAAAACAAACAGGAAGTGATGCTGACTCCATGAAGCATAGCTGGAGCATTAGCTAGCTGTACTTCCTGTTACAGAACAAGCTAACAGTGGAGTGAAATTAGCTTAGCGGTGAGTTTTAGTCTCTGAAGATATGATGTCAGTCCAAACAGTGAAAAAACAAAAAAAAAAAGCTTTAAGATAAATAAATAAATAAAAACCTCGACCCAAGATAAAACATCCTGATGAGGAAATATTTTTCAGATGTGTTGTGCTGATGTATGAACAGTGTTAGCTTAGCCGCTATGCTAACTGTAGTTCAGTGTAGTTGTCAGCTGTCCCATATAATATGGGATCATCCCGGAGTTCAAAGTAAAATGCTGTATCCCGTATTAATTTAACACAGGACAAACTGTACAGGATACAGTTTGATGTGAACGATGTGCACATCGTTTCATATGTAGCACTAGGTCTTCAACCTGCTGAAAAGAACATTCAAACCTGTTTTACAAGCAGAGTTGAGAAGTGTAATTTTACTGGTGGTGACTGTGGTTCAGCCTCTGCATACTGCAGCGTGAGCGTGCATGTTATATCAGCGTGCACGTTACATCAGCATGAACGTTACATCAGCGTGCACGTTACGTCAGTGTCACTGATGCCTCAGGAAGTGAAGCGCCTTGATGTTTTTATATTTTCACGATGTCTGCAAGTGCGCCCCTGAAATATAAGAGGAAATCAAGATGTAGGAGACAGAATATCAGTGGGTCAGCCCTGACACCATGCTACTGTGATGTTTCACAATAACATGGTGACCCCCNCCCCCCCCCCCGACCCTGTACCATATTTTACCAGAACTAAGGTGGCAACCCCAGTCCAGTTCTTTCCCTCAGATTGTATGTGTGTGTGAGTGTGTGTTTGTGTGTGTGTCTGAGACATGTTTCACACATTGTAACTCATTTGATTTTGTCCATTTTATTTCTGTTTATATTTGCACTAAAACTTCCAGCTGCTTTTATCTAGAAGTTTCAATGTTATTTTTGTTTACATGTTGGTTGATGCTTTCACTTGTTTTTCTGTTTACATGTGACTTTAATATTTGAGCGTATTTTTTGCTGACATGATTTATGTTTTATTCATGATTGAAGGCAGCTAAAATGTTACAGGGTTTATTTAACTGAATATAACATTGTTTAGTGTTGCATTACGCTCATATCGTCTTTAGTATCATTATCGCAAAAAAATACCTTCAGGTGTCATGATGTTTTAGGATTTATCTTAGCTAATGTATTGTGTGCAGATGTGCTGTATCTACAGGATGGTTAGTGTTCATACATGCACAGAGAACATGGGAGGAGACAGGAAGGAGGAAATGATGCTAACAGCAAAATGAAGCACAGAATGGGAGAGAGGAGGAGGCAGGTTTATTAGTATAGCACCATTCAGACACAATTCAATATAAGAAAAAACATAGTATTGAGATAAAGAAAAGGAAATTAATATACTGTATATACAGCGGGGTCCAAAAGTCTGAGATCACATGTAAAATCTGTGATGTTTTCCATGTAAATGTGGACATAATCAGAAAGTCTGACATCATAGAAGCTCTTTGGAACATCATCACATCATGCTGGATACCTTGGCTCATCAGGTTTTTACAAACTTGTGGAGTCCATGTTAGCTGGAGTGATGCTGTCATTAAAGCTAAAAGGGGGCATACCAATACTAAGATATTCTGACATTCATACTAAAATATCAAGATATTCTGACATTCATGGACATTTTTCAAAGATTCAACTTTTCACTCTAATTGTTAAGATGATATTATCATTTGGAATGAAAAATCTTGTATTAAATTCAAAAAGAATACAAAATAGAAGCATTTTCACAGTGGTCTCAGACTGTTAAAGGACCCCACTGTGTGTATAAAAAAGAATCCATAAGACAAAATTTAAAAGGTTGAAGACATTTCAAACAATGAAATTAAAAGTTTAAAGCTCAAAGAAGTGCTAGAGTGCAAAAACAAATTCCCTCTGGTTTAATAAGAGATGGTGGTGAACAGATTTCGGCCCTGAAAGAGATCAGGGATGTGGCTGGCTGCAGACTTTCTGGAAGTTTGTTCCTGCATAGAAACTAAACACTGCCATGTTGAGTTTCAGACTCGAGGAACATGAAGAAGAGCAGAGCCAGACCATCTTAAAGGTCTGGAATGTTCATAACACAGAAGCAGATCTGAAATATACTGTATTTTGGTCGTAATCCATTTAGTGCTATGTAAACAAGCAGCAGCATTTTAAACTCTGTTCTTTGGGAGACAGGAAGCCAGTGCAGGGGTCTGAGCTCTGAGTGATGTGCTCTCTGATTTTAGTCTTAGAACTCTAGCAGCAGCATTAGAATGAGCTTGTTTAGGGAGGCCTGTAAACACACCATTACGAGAGGAGGGGGGGGGAGGTGAAGATTGAAGAGGGATTTTACAGTTGGTTAGTCTCTCCCAATCACGAGTGAAATTTGCTTGGAACACGTGATGGGGTTCAATCACCAGCCGACTGAAGTGACGAGGAAATGAATGCCAATGAGAGAGAGAGAGAGAGAGAGAGAGAGATATTAAAATAAAGTAATAAAAAGAGCAACACAGTTTTATATGAAATGCTACAATATGGTTATTGTACTACATAGGTATGTAGAGTACAAATATGCCCATTTGTCATGAAAGTAGGAAGAGATGCTAAAAAATATCCACTAAAGTCATTAAATGTAATATTATGGCTTAAAATCATATGAACTACAGTTTCCTCGTCGTGAAAAAAAAAAAAAAAAATCTTTATTGTTTAACCTCTTTATTAACAAAAATATAAGCTTTAATTAACGTAAAATAATTTAAAGTAAAAAGTAATATGAGTGGAGGGAACTGTATAGAAATATTCTGTTGTCAGTGAGAAATAGTTTGATTTGGTTTCATTTCATTTTCTTTAGTCAATTTTTTTTCTACCTATTCTGTTTTGTTTTGTATGAAGCAATAAGCTGCTTTGGAAACATCTGAAAATGATTGAATATAAATGTGTTAATTCTGAATATGATCTGTTTTGTGGATTGGATGACATCATCAGGAAATATGTTTTCACATTTCATAACCCAGGATTGTGTTGGAAATAAGATGTGGTGTGGCCTGTAGGGGGCAGCAGAGAGCCTGAAGCTTCTTTACCTGCTGAAAATTCAGCAGCAGAGTTTCATGTCCAGAGCAAAGCATTGTGGGTAGAAAGGTGAGTGAGCAGGAGCCAAGCAGCAGATTCATGTTGAAGATCAGCTAGAGGAAGAGGGTGGTTGGTGACTTCCTGTTTGACAATACTAAGCTAACAGGTTGTTTACAGATGATGTAACATCCGTTGCGCTTTTTTTGTGTGAAATGCAACTGGTGGGTGGAAGACACGCGAGACTAGTTGTTGTTAAAGCAAAAATGCTGCATTCATGCGTTGTTTTTGGTTGTACCAATCGCTAAAATCCAGGAAAACCAGTTTTTATCATGTACCTCAGTTTGCTTAACCAAAGCTGATCGACACTGGAATAATCTGGGATTTATTTAAAAAAAAAAAAAAAAACCTTGACGGTGAATTTGTGCATCTGTACAGAAACTCTGAGCCCATGCATATACACACACACACGCACACGAACGCACACACACACCTTGCAGTGTGTGGATCAAATCTGATCTCTTCAACATGGAACTCTAAATCAGAATTTATGCTTTAATGTCTCAGTTTCTCTTTAAAGGACCATACCATCCATTTTGCATGTTTGAGCCTAAAATATTCATTTTCATACATGTTGTGTTACTGACAATCATTTCCCAAATCATACTACTGGAACAGTGAATTAAAAATGTTTTTCCTACCTTCCAGACCTCCATTGGTTTCAGTTCATTCTGCTATTAAAATCAACTTGTTGATACTTGAAACATTCTTGGGATAGGTAATCCATCATCACCAACAAGATGTGTATTCAGGTTTTTTTTATAAGTTACATAATTTTAGTGTTTCAGCCCAATAAAAAGCATGGAGTGAATGTATGCCTCCACCGGGGAATATAGTCCCAAAAGAAGACCTGCGTTTATGGAAAAATTTAAAGGACCGTGACTTCATAAGGCTGTGTAACTATTAGCAGGAGAAACATGGATTTTTAAGGTGGGTGTATCACTTGAATATTTGATTTTGAAAGATTAAGAGATTTAGCAAAATATCAGGAAATCTGAAATACAGTTTTATCCTTTGGGAAATGATTGTCAGTAATGTAACATGTATGAAAATTAAATGTATTAGGCTCAAACATGCAAAATGGCCAGTATGGTCCTTTAGCAGCCAATGAATCAGGATAAACATGAAGCAGCTCGTTAACACGCTGGTTTTCATGTTTACCTGAGACTCACCTGACAACATGTCGGTAGTGAGATGATGCTGATTAACGTCAGAGAAGCTTTATGAATGAGCTTCAGTTTTCACGGTGTTTATTTAGCATGACGTCGTGTCGTTACTGTGATTATTTTTTATGAATGACCTCCTTTGTGTTTTATCTTTGCTCTGAGGATTTTATTTATTGGTAATGAACTGTGGTTTATATATTTTCTGATTTTATTGCTTCGCCTTGGTTACATAAGTATTTCTGTCACATTACACGTGTTTTAAGATTGTGTTATATTGCAGCTCTGTGAAAGCCGCCGACAGACAGGCTATAAATGCTACATTATGTTCTATCAGTCTGTTCTGTGAATATCCCTATAAAATAAATATAAACATATTCTGCTACTCAGAAATATTACTTTATACATTTTCATTGTCACTCTGACTGTCAGGAAATTTTAAAAGTTCCAGGACTTCGGAAAAACTTTGGAATCCTTGTAGTTACAGAAGTGGATGAATAATTTTATGAGTCTTTTTTATTGATAGTTGACATTTAGCTTGAAACTGTGATGCTGCTGATTGTATTTGAAGTTTGGGCTACATGTGACATCATCATCATCATCAGCAGCAACAATGAAGACTCTGAGTTTGATGTCATTACAATACAAAAACTGAATAAGAATTCCATGGAACTGATTATAAAAAAAAAAAAAAAGNTTTTTTGTTTTTTTTTTTTATGTGATGCTCATCTTGTCCATGTTGGAATGGCGTGAAAATGAAGAGTGGTGTGGAGATGAAGAGCAGTGTGGAGATGAAGAGCGGCATGAAGATGAAGAGTGGCATGAAGACAAAGAGCAGTGTGGAGATGAAGAGCGGAGTGAAGAAAAGAGCAGCGTGGAGATGAAGAGCAGCATGAAGATGAAGAGTGACATGAAGATGAAGAGCGATATGGAGATTAAGAGCAGAGCGAAGAGAAGAGCAGCGTGGAGATGAAGAGCGACAAGAACATGAAGAGCGGCGTGGAGATGAAGAGCGGCATGGAGATGAAGAGTGGTGTGGAGATGAGGAGTGGCATGGAAATGAAGAGCGGCATGGAGATGAAGAGTGGTGTGGAGATGAAGAGCGGCATGGAGATGAGGAGCGGCATGGAAATGAAGAGCGGCATGGAGATGAAGAGTGGTGTGGAGATGAAGAGCGGCGTGGAGATGAGGAGCGGCATAGAAATGAAGAGCGGCATGGAGATGAAGAGTGGTGTGGAGATGAAGAGCGGCGTGGAGATGAAGAGCAGCATGGAGATGAAGAGCAGCACGTCATTTCTGCTCTGCAGCCTCACTGTAAAAATACTTTTATGGCTCATTAAGCAGAAGAATGGATGGAAGCAGCTTCCTGTCAGTGCGCTGCTTTGGTGTGTACGCATCATTTCTGTGTGCCGCTATCCATGTGTGGTAGAAGGTAGAGAAACATGGTCTGTGAGAGGAGGAGGAGGAGGAGAAGATAGGAGGAAGAGGAAAGNGGAGGAGAAGAGAGAAGGAGAGAGGAGGAGGGTTAGGAGAGAGGAGCTGTGTATGTGTGCAAACACGCATTGCGCATGTTTGTGTGTGTGTGTGTTTATGTGTGTGCTTGTGTGTGTGTGCGTGCGTGTGTGTGTGTGATTAGTTGGTCTAACCAAACCGATGTTTCACATTTGCCTGCATTCCTGCCTGCAGACAGAAGCTGAAGTGTTTGCTTCAGCTTTGCGTGTTGTTGCATCTCAGGAGGCCTGACAGGAAGTAAAACCTCAGCAGATGCACATCTCTCTGTTTGCAATACAAAAACTGCTGTCCTAGCTAGACATTTAGGGAGTAATTCATAAAACACAGATTTAATGTGTCGATAAGAGCAAATATCATCATGCAGCCACATTTCCTCATTCATAAATATGTTCTATCATTTATCTTAAAGAGGTGTTATTACAGTATTTCCTTATTTACATGACAGGAAGTGATTCATTAAACACACTGACACACTAACATGAAGACGAGTTTCAGTCTGATGGTAAATGTCATCAGTATGAAATCTGATGATGTTTAAACTGTGTTTGTCTCACATGTGTTAGTGATCAATAACTTTGATAGATAAAAACACTCAGTGATCAGTTTATTTAAATAAAGAGTTTTGATCTGATCACACACATTCTAGTGACACCGAGACTCTTCAAGACTCATCTGCCACACACACGCACACACACACACACACACCTAACCTCCTGTGCACTGGGACTCTCAGCAGTGTCTGAATCTCTTAAACGTGGAGCTGTAAATCAAATTTTAGTAAATATGTCTTTTCTGTTTTAACGTGTCAGTTTCTCTGTAGCAGCAGATGAATCAGGATAAATCAGATCATTAATACACTGATCTTCATTGGTTTTTACCTGAAACACACCTTAATGTGTCGGTAACGAGATAAGGATGTGCTGATTAACTAAGTGAAGCTTTATGAATGAGCTTCAGTTATCACGGCACTTGTTTAGAGTAACACCATGTATTTACCGTGATTTTTAAGAATCCTGCCGTGTCACTCTTCAGTATGTGGCAGAAAGATTCTTCTTTATCAACACATTAACTAAAGTTAAGAGAACAGGTTCCAGTATTTAAAAAATAAATACAAATAAATAGAAATAATTAAATATTTCAATAAAGTTAAGGGAACAGGTTCTTTAACCAAATTAACTTCTGACACTTGACGACACACAATGTGTCCCTGTGTGAATATTTCATTAACTTTCAGCTCCAACACGCTGCTGAAGTTTCCATCAGTCCTTTATGAAACACCTGAACATTCCAGAATGTTCCAGTTGTTTCCCTGTATGACATGATGCAGTGGGACCATTTAGCATGTTAGCATGTTAGCGTGTTTCAGTTAGCTAAAAGTAAAAGAGGTTTAGTTGGCACTTCTGCATCCCTGAACAAATAAAAGACAAACTGCTGACTGTTGCAGGCCGACCAGGCGCTTCGGCCGCCTCCATCAATATGGCAGCTGACATGATTTTAGGTTATTTATATAGACTGTATAAAGTTATTGAAAGCAAATAAAAGGAAACAATAAATCTGTGGGATTTGTTTCTATTTTTCCATGAGGTCCTACTTTGGGCTCAGAGGCTGGATGACATTTTATCTGTTGTGTTGCTGTAGGTGCTGAAATATGTTTTTAAACACACTACATTCATATTTTCTAAATTCTTTTATTTATTGATTTACTTCACTGAAGATGTATTTTCTGTCAGTTTCATGGAATTCCAGTCTGCCAACAGTAACAGGATGTGTGTGTGTGTGAAGGATGACTGGTGCTGCGCAGTGAGGCGGGAGGTGGAAATGACAGGACAGGCTGTTTCTGGCATCTTAGTGTGGGTATGTATGTGTGAGTACACGTGCAACCTTTTATGACAGCTGATAAAGATTTGATTTTTAAGGGAAACTAAGATGTTAAACTTGTATCAGAAATGTGGCTGCAGCAGGAGACTGTTCTTGTGTTCTGTTTAGATGACTTGTTAGCAGCTTCCTGTCTGCAGACATGCTGCAATCAGCTACGATACTGAACACTAGGGATGAGCGAGTACACTATTATCTGTATCTGTTCAGCCAACTAAATTATCTGTATCCCGACTGGGAATGGGCGGGGCTTAAACCGGAAGCAGGCGGGGCTTTAACAGGAACTTGGTATTTTAAGCCTGACATGGATATGAGTTGATCAGAAGTTGCCATATTTATTGTTTATTAGAAAGCTATTTACAGAACAGCCTCAGAATTGATCTTCAGATCAATGTTTCTGATCAGAGTCAGAGAACTATTTACACAAGTTTTTATAAAGTTCAATCAATCAACACAACACATGCAATATTAACATGTATGAAGTAAAATAAATGCATGAACTAGAGCTTTCATACTCAATATAAGTTTTTTTATTGATTTATTTTAACTTTTTAAAAATAAAATTTAAACAGTATGATGTTTGTGTGTGTGTGTGTGTGTGTGTGAGAGAGAGAGAGAGATTGTTCTAATAATAGCCCAGATTCATAAATGGTAGCTCATGATTTACTGCATTGATATGCACAAATATCATGGTGTAAACACGTTCCCTCTCATAAAATGTTAGCGACATATTTTTGCGTTAGCCTTAGAGAGTCGTTACTGTGATATTTCCTTACATGTGGCGGTAGCTATTCATAAAACAAACTCACACGCTAAAATTAAGACCTGTTTCAGTCTGGAGGTAAATTTCAGGGGTATGAAGTCTGGGCGACGTTTAAAATGGTTTTCCTCACGTGTCAGTGATCAATAACTTTGATAGATAAACTCACTCAGCTGATCAGTCAGTTTTTAAATNCTCACGTGTCAGTGATCAATAACTTTGATAGATAAACTCACTCAGCTGATCAGTCAGTTTTTAAATTCTGAGTTTTGATCTGATCTCACGTTCTTGTGTTGCTCTGTTCACCTGCTGTGCTGCATGTCTGAGATCCTCACTCACACACACACACACACACACACACACACACACTCTCCTGCGAGCACAATCACACACAACAGTCTGTGTGTGGCTGGCCCATCAAAGAACGATGTGGACACAGCTACACAATGAGGAGTTTCCTTCAAAACGAGTACGAATATTGACATATTTTACTTGGATGGTACTCGTGTTCGTAAAAATTGCATTATCTGTAACGGATACTTGTCTCCTCTGAGTACTCGGCTCATCCCCACATCATTTAAGCCTCGTTAACACCTCTCATTAAAATGTAATCACTGTATCTGGATATGTTATCTGGATGTGACATCTGATGCCGGGACTTGCATTTACTGCTTGCATTAAGAAGTGATTGGATCTCAGCAGGCAGGTCACTAGGAGGTTTGTGTTTCCTAAAAGCTCTGCCCTTTTTTAAATTAACTAACTTTAAACTACCTAAAATCAGATACAGGCCTGTTTTAGCTAATCATAAACAACTATTTTGAATAAAGAAAATGTTTTGCAAATTCAGGCTCTTTGAGTGAGTTTAGGTGTGTGCATGTTTTTCATGTGTGCACATAAGATATATGACGGACAATGAAGTGTTATGTGCGCACATGAAAAAAAACAACACACACACACAATTAAAAATGCACATACCGATGTTTATGTTTGTTTTAAAAGACGTGATCTCAGTGTGAGAAACAGAATTCTGGTTCTGATGATTTTCTAAAGCAGCATTTGTTTGTGTTAATGAGTGTTAATTAATGTCCATGCTGCTTCCTGTCTTTGTGTCTTAGTGTCCGTGTCTCCTCCATTTCAACACTCTCATTCCTCATTAAAAGCTGCTCTCCCCTCACTTCAAACACAAATGAAGCTCATATTCATCTTTGGGTGCATGTAGGTCTTTGCTCATAAATACAGTAAACAAATCTGGGCGCACAAATAGACCAGCCAAGCACAGCAAAGAGCAATTACAGTCAAGAAATATACTGCAGGTAATACCTGCATGGCAATTATGCCTTTGTTAGGTGCAGATTGGATTACATGTTTCTTGTGGTTCCTGAGAAAGTGTGTGTGTGTGTGTGTGTGTGTGCGTGCGCGCGCATGTATATGTGTGTGAGAGCAGTGCTGTCAACGTTTTGGAATACTCTGGAGTGAGAATTTTTTTTAATTGATTTTTTTTTTTTTGNAAGCCAAACCTGACATCATTTCAATACGACAGTTCACACCGTAAGTAAATAGCAGTTTATCTCTATATTGTTACAGGCACGTCTTTAAATCAATCAGTATGTGGATCCAGTAACCAGGGTTGGGAGAGTTACTTTAAAAATGTAACCAGTACAGTTACTAATTACCTGCTATAGTAAAAATTGTAATCAGTAACCTAATCCAACTACAGCAATATTAAAGTCATGTAACTTGATTACTTTCCATTATTTTTGGATTACTTCAACACCAAATGTGCACATAAAGACAAGAGAAAATAAATATCAATGAAATGACTTTTATATACACATTTTTATTGAAGGGTAATGTGTAAAACAACAGAATGATGAAATAAGTAAAGGCCTATAATTTAAGACCATAGAGCACAGTTTACGAGGCAAAAAAACCAAAAATCACTTTCGTCCTTAGACTTGCAGTTTAGTATGTTAGCCAACCCAATCAAAAACCACATACATGTGCATCCCTACTGTAGGTCTAGNTGCAGTTTAGTATGTTAGCCAACCCAATCAAAAACCACATACATGTGCATCCCTACTGTAGGTCTAGTGTACATTTAATCAAAATCTAGCTTTGGGCAAAACTTTGTTATAACAAAAGAGGAGGACCTGCTCCTAGTGGTCATGTGACATTCTGCTATGAGGTGTGTAAGTAGATTTCCTCCATAACTGAACAGACACTCAACAGGAGCACTAGAAGGCAGAGTAGTGTTATATTTGATGAACAGCTACTTAACCAAGGGAAATGCATGTATGGAATCCACGCTCTTAATAACCTCCAAACCTCTTTCTCTGCTGTGCCTTTATCAGCCCTGTTTTTCTTCCCAAACACAAAAAAACNAACCTCCAAACCTCTTTCTCTGCTGTGCCTTTATCAGCCCTGTTTTTCTTCCCAAACACAAAAAAACCCTCATCTGATCCATCAGTCTGAGTGGATGTTCATTCAGCTGCAAGACATGACTCCAAAGATGTTGCCTCCTGAGCTGTTTTACATTTCCTCTCTCTTCTGTGAGCCAGCACGAGAAATTTTGGCATGGTGGTTGCTGCCATTTTTGCATCATGCTGGTCAGTACGGCATTGAAGCGACTGTCAAGAGCCTCTATGACTGCAGTAACGATGTTTGCATGACGTTATTTTCCAGCCATAATTCGAGAGCATCATTTATCAGTTTGAGAGCATGATTTCCCCTTTAAACGCTGCTTTCACACACAGATTTCCTCTGCTCACACTTAAAACTACGTGCTCAGACTCAAAATACTTGCGCATGAACCTCTCTGCTCACTTACAAAACTCTCTGCTCGCTTACGAAACTTACAACACCACAATCCTGCCGNGAACCTCTCTGCTCACTTACAAAACTCTCTGCTCGCTTACGAAACTTACAACACCACAATCCTGCCGAAAAGCCACCAATAGGAACAGGCTGCTGTTTTCGCCAATGAAATTTATCGTTGCGACCACGCCTCCAGACGTTCTCATTGGCTCAAAGCCAGCTGAAGTGAAGCAGTGTATTTATTTATTTTAAACTAGGAAGCTGGTGCTCTTTACGTTAACAAGCATTCCTTAAGATTACGAGAATTCCTTATTATACTATCATAATGTTGTCCACTTCCATGTTTTGTTTTTTAAAATAAAAAAGCAATTTATAGATTCAACAGATCATTTTGTTCCTGCAGCAACATGACCTTCTGGCAGCGGTGCTCTGGAGTCACACACTTACTTTACGTTCAGTGCATTGAACAGCTAACATACCAGAACAAACTGTCTACCACTATATTTTAACAATGTACATGTGCAAACCTTTGGAAAGACAAGAAAATACTTTGCTCTTCATATAGATTTAGAGAGATATAACAACATTTAGTTTCTACAAATGCTACTGCAGATATTAAAAAAATAAATCATAATAATAATAATAAAAAATATGTTGACTAAATCCTCTGTTAAGCTCAGGGTTTTATGTAGCTTAGACCTACAATGTGAAATTTGAATTGAATGGAGGAAATTAGCTATACATCAGACTGAAACGATCCTCCTGAGGCATCGGAAAAGATTTTGAACTCCAATGCCCCGCTGACGGCTGGCTGCTGTGCTGCAGGAACAAGATGATCTGAATCTATAAACTGCTTTTTTAGTTTACAGAACAAAACATGGAAGTAGACAACATCATAATATTATAGTAAGGAATGCTCATAATCTTATAATAAGGAATGCTCATTAACGTAAAGAGTACCGACTTCCTAGCTTAAAAAAAAAAAGAAAAATCACTGGTTCACATCAGCCGGCTTTGATCCAATGACAATGTCTGGAGGGTGGTCGCAACAATAAATTTCATTGGTCAAAACAGCAGCCCATTCCTATTGGTGGCTTTTTGGCAGGATTGTGGTGTTGTAAGTTTCGTAAGCGAGCAGAGAGTTTTGTAAGTGAGCAGAGAGGTTCGNGGCAGGATTGTGGTGTTGTAAGTTTCGTAAGCGAGCAGAGAGTTTTGTAAGTGAGCAGAGAGGTTCGTGCGCAAGTATTTTGAGTCTGAGCACATAGTTTTAAGTGTGAGCAGAGGAAATCTATGTGTGAAAGCAGCATTTAAAGGGGAAATCATGCTCTCAAACTGATAAATGATGCTCTCGAATTATGGCTGGAAAATAACGCNTTTAAAGGGGAAATCATGCTCTCAAACTGATAAATGATGCTCTCGAATTATGGCTGGAAAATAACGCCATATGTTTGCAGTGTAAGTCACATGGCAATTTGTCAGAGAGCTTAGACTTCAGGCTTAGGAATGAGGAACCCAAGATAGCATTTTTTCTTCCCCTGTAGAAGATCAGTGGATTAAGCAAGAAGC
>VXCM01003372.1:6211-39624 GCA_014773175.1 Lucifuga dentata
AGAGAGAGAGAGAGAGAGAGAGAGAGAGAGAGAGAGAGAGAGAGAGAGAGAAGGAGGGGCAGGCTTTAAAAAGCAGAACATATGACTGGATGTTAATTAAAACACACACACACACACACCTGTCTAGCCACTCATCTGACCATCAAAGTCTCCAAGGTCATGTCCTTCTCTCTCTCTCTCTCTCTCTCTCTCTCTGTCCTGTTATCCATTAGCACAGTGTTAGTAGATGTGTCCCCCCCCCCCCCCCCCCCCCCCCCCCCCCCCCCCCCCCCCCCNTCTCAGGGTCAGAGGTCACAACAGGTCACCATGCCTTATAAACATTCAACATTCCGCTGCGGCACCGCAGCCGACTGACTGGACGGCTGTCTGTTGCTGAGGGTGACGAGAACCCCGTCACCCCCCATGGGTGGGATGAAGTATTGGTATGCTCATAAGTGTGTGTGTGTGTGTTTGTCACAGAAAGGGAAAGTGTGTGACTGTGTGTGTGTGTGTGTGTGTCACAGAAAGGGAAAGTGTGTGTGTGTGTGTGTGTGTGTGTGTGTGTGTGCGTGCTACTTTATAGAAACAATGGTTTCCAGATGAATTGAATTACATTTAATGACAGAATCACATTTCTACCTATTTGTGAATTTATCATTCATCCTATGAAACTGTTTTTTCAGAATTTAACAAGCTTTTATTGAACTTAAAGCAGAGAAATCACTCTTCTAAAATCCCTCATTTCTAATTTTAGTGATTTTTAAAAAAGGTTTTAACCAAAACAGGTTCAAAACCTTTTAAGAATGTTCTGGTGATTTTCATGTTTTAGTTTTTGTTGAAGTGTGTTCATATGTTTTTTGTGGGTTATAAAATCTTTTCATGGCCTAATAATTTCCTAATAAATAAAAGTTATTAGTGGCAAAATAATGACTTTTTAAGTTCAGAGGTGAAAGGTGAAAAGAGTTTGGACATCAGGAGTCATGAAGTTCATTCAGACATACAGGAAGTAAAAGTGAAATCAGTGAAGTCACAGATATAAAAGGCTTCAGTCTCAGCCTTTAAAAGACATAATCAGATTTTACATCACAGCTTAATACATTAAATCAGTTTGATCTTCATGTCAAAAACTTTAATTCCATTAAGTCCAAATACGTTAGAAAAAAAAACACCACTACATTTCCCCCTTTTTCCAATATTCAATTTCGCTGAAAATAACTTATAATATATAAATATAAAATTGAACTGAATAAAAATCTGAATAAAGTGTAATGTGGTGAAAAAGAAGCAGAAAAGCAGTTACATCAGACAGACTCACCATTATCGTCCTTATAGACATTTAAACATTTGTAATGTGAGAAAATTGATGAAAAATGGTGAAAATGGAACTATTAGAGCAAATGAGAACAAAGTCATACAGATCGAATAAAATATTTTTAAAAGCAGTAGTAACCTGAACGTTTTATCCGACATTTTATCCAACATTTTATCAACACTAAATAATTTTTACAAGTCTGTTCTGCCACTAGGGGGCAACAGTGTTCATTATTTCTCTTTTTCCTCCTCATCAATCACCTCCTGAACTGCTGCTCTCTCTCTCTCTCTCTCTCTTTCTCGCTTTCTCAGCTTCATCCATCACTTTTGTCTTTAATGAGTTTTCCCTTCAATTCCAATTTTGTGGCTTTCCTTGGCATAAATATTACCAAAGTGAAATGTCTGCTTACTGTTTTCAAACAACTTTATCCTCTACTTTTTCATCATTTCTTTTCCATCTCTCTCTCTCTCTCTCTCCTCTCTCTGTCACGGTGAACGATAGAGAGATCAGTCAGTCTTTTAGCAGAGAAGAGGAACTCTTGTCTTTAAGGCCCACTTAAACCGTCAGACACCCTCCTCCTGTCCCCATACTACCGTGACCTTTCACCTTTCACCCTTCCTCCAAAACAAAACAGGTCGTGACCCCCCGCCGGAGAACAGGAGCCACAGTAGCTTAGGGACGAGACGATGGGCGGAGGAATACGAGGTNCCCCCCGCCGGAGAACAGGAGCCACAGTAGCTTAGGGACGAGACGATGGGCGGAGGAATACGAGGTGGGAACTGATGCTGTAAACGGGTTTCTCGGCCCGGTTTCCAAGGAAACGATGAAGATGAGGCGACACTTCCTCACAGTTTAATCTGTTCAGCTGACTCCATAACTACTCAAGGTCACAACATCGCCCCCCGCTGGTTGCCGTAGAGGGAAAATCATGCGTGCAACGTTCATTTATTCATTCGAAGAAACTACTCAAATCATTCCTGCAGACTGTTCATATGTTTGTTCTGAACACGTTTATTTCATCAAAGTATTTCAGATATGGCTGAATATCGCTCTTACATTGGAGGGCAAAATCACAAGGTGGAAGAGGTGTTAAAGGACCATACCGGCCGTTTTGCATGTTTGAACCTAATAGGTTAAATTTTCATACGTGTAACATTACTGACAATCATTTCCCAAAGCATACTACTGGAACGGTGAATTAAAAATGTTTTTCCTACCTTCCAGACCTCCATTGGTTTCAGTTCATTCTGCTATTAAAATCAACTTGTTGATACTGTAAACGTTCTTGGGATAGGTAATCCATCATCACCAACAAGACGTGTATTCAGGTTTTTTTTAGAAGTTATGTAATTTTAGTGTTTAAGTGCAATAAAAAGAGTGGAGTGATCTGAAAATGCTTCCTGTTGTCAGTTCTTTACTACAGCACTTGAATGCACCACTAGGAAANGGAGTGATCTGAAAATGCTTCCTGTTGTCAGTTCTTTACTACAGCACTTGAATGCACCACTAGGAAACATTTGTTTACTTTCCTGCTCATCAGCTGACCTGTCATGTGTTTCATCTCCACACTCAGAAACTCTTTCATCTTTTGCTTCATCCTCTCCTCCTCCTCCTCCTCCTCCTCCTCTCCTTCAGAGAGAGAGAGAAAGAGAGAGAGAGAGAGAGAGAGAGACCTTTNCCTCCTCCTCCTCCTCTCCTTCAGAGAGAGAGAGAAAGAGAGAGAGAGAGAGAGAGAGAGACCTTTCAAAGAGACATAGGCAGAGGATGACTGGAAAGAAAGAAAACAAAGAAAAATAAAGACAATGGACATAAGAAAAATGAAGAACAAAAGAAATAACACCATTCTAACAGAACAGAATAGAATAGAATAGAATAGAATAGAATAGAACAGAATAGAATAGAATAGAACAGAATAAATTTGAATAGAATAGACTAGACTAGACTAGAATAGACTAGACTAGACTAGACTAGAATAGACTAGACTAGACTAGACTAGACTAGACTAGACTAGAATAGAATAGAATAGATGCTGGCTCGGTGTTATCAGATGTTATCAGGTTAACCTCTGCTCTCCTGTGCTGATCAGCTTCTGTTTGACTTGCATCCCTGACAGGAAGTGACCTTTGACCTTTCTCTGCGGTGTTTGCTGATCGATCAGTCACAGCTGCTGAGTGTAAAACTACTTGCCTACAACTTCTACATGTAGTTAAACAGGAATGTTTGTTTCATTGATTATCAGGGTGCTCTGACCTCTGACCTTTGACCTCTTTACTTTTAAATTTGTAACTGAAAGTTATTGTGTTTACAGCTCCTACTTTACGTGGCTTCTGACTTTAATTTTATGTTTCTGATTTTGTTTACTTTGAGATTTTATTTACATGTTTTGTTTCCTGATTTTATATACTCGACTATCTTATTACCTTTTTCCTCTGACTGACTTAATTTAACTGTGTGTTTTGTGTTGCATTCAGGTGCACATTTATTTGTCTGTGCAAAAGAGTTTAAAGAGAAAATGCAAGAGAGAAGAAGTAAAGGAGGGAGAGAAAAGGAGTCAAACTGAAGCGAGAGCGAGGGGAAGAGACGATGAGAGACTGGAAAAAGACAGAGAGATGGCCAGACGGATAGACGAGGTGGACGGATGAACCTTATCCGAGATAACGGATCGTCATGGTGACCTGCCTGTCAGTCAGTCTGTCAACCACATCCACTCCCAGCCCCATTACAGCGCTCTCTCACCCAGACATGCACAATGGCTCTTCTGTGTGTGTGTGTGTGTGTGTGTGTGTGTGTGTNTATGAGTGACACTGGAGCCTTGACGACTCAAAATCCCAAAAACTCTTTAAAGACCCCCCTCCCCCCCTCCCCCCCAAAGACAGCATGGCGACATGGGACTCTTTCAGAGCCTGTGTGAGTGTGTGTGTGTGTGTGTGTGTGTGTGTGTGTAAATATGTTGGTGTTGTGTATGTAAGGTGTGTAATGCGTTGGTGTTGTGTATGTAAGGTGTGTATATTTGTATGTCTGGATCAGGTATTTCTGTGTTGGATATGAGGATGCAACGTTTTTAGCTCTGACTTTAAATGAAAAATCACCTCATTTTTAAAATTGAATTTTTTTTTGATTTTGTTTTCCATGTTATAGTGTTTTTCTTTTTTTACAGTAAAGAAATTATTGTTGCTGAGAGAACAAATGGGATTTTAAAAAAGCTAAATAGCTGCTATTAATGGAAAAAAACAAAACCTTCTCAGAATAAACTGCACAAATACAGTAAATAACCTGATTAAAAACTCGCTTCAGTACAACCGAAAGTCTGCTGCTAATTGCTAACTAATAACTAGCTAGCTAATCCACTGCTAAATTTCTGTTTTATTTTTAAATAAAGAAGACAAATAATGAGACCTTCATGCCTCTGTGTGTGTGTGTGTGTGTGTGTGTGTGTGTGTGTGGGCGGGGTTGGAGGGTTAAAGCACAGATGAAAGGCTAACTGTAGCCCGCTGATGACTGATAGCATTCAGCAGGGCTTTGGCTGATGTCTGCCTGATAACACAGAGGACGGCAAAGGCACGGGGGAGCCGCTCAAACAGCCAATCAGGAGCCAGGACAACCTTTCAGGCAGCCANCAAAGGCACGGGGGAGCCGCTCAAACAGCCAATCAGGAGCCAGGACAACCTTTCAGGCAGCCAATCAGGAGCCTGACCTGCCACGGACACAACAACACACCAAAACCAATGTATATACATATATGTATTTATGTGACAGACAGACAGCAGACCTGACAGCGATTACATTTTTTGGCGAAGTAACTTTCTTGTCTGATTCTACACTTAACTGCATAGAAGACAATGTATGACTCCGCCAGGGAATATAGTTCCAAGAGAAGACGGCTTTTACCCGAAAATTAAACTGTGCCATGCCTTCTACAATCATGCATAAGGTATAAAATGAAACGCTGAATTTTAAGGTGGATGCTGAGAGATTAGGAGGTTTGGCAAAATAACAGGAAAACTAAAATAAAATACGGTTTCATGTTTTGAAAAAAATACTGTCCATAATATAAGGTGTATATGTATATATAGAAAACATGCATAACCACCAGCATGGTCCTTTAACATCAGTCTTTATATACAGTATTATGTGTGTGCAAATTTCTATATGCATTGTGTATATCTGTGTGTGTTTACGTACATGCATGTTACCGGTCAACCTAACGGTAAAACTTGTGTTAAATATGCAAAATCACTAGTATAGTCCTTTAACAAGACACAAGTATAGAGAAAACCACACACACACACACACACACAATTTGGTGTGTCCAGCTCATATGTACTTCATAAAACACAAACTCTCACCAAACTCGTTGTGTGAGCGCTGCCTCCGTTCACGTGACGTTCTTTTTAAATGCAAACGCCGTCGAGGCTCTGACGCAGAAAAGCCTCGTGCGTCCATTCTCATCCGCTAAAACAATGACCTCCACCACGGGGGGGCTGAGTTTGGGGTCAGGGGTCAAAGAGCACATGTTCCAGAAAAGAGTTGTCCCCTAACGTTTTGTGGGCTGGTTTTAACAGCCGAGCCGAGCCAAGACGGCGTGACGACAGCACGTCTGTTAAAACAAACAATCCCCACTTCAGGTTTCACTGCCACTTCGCTGTAAATCCTGGAAAACGGTAACAAGCCACTTTTTAAAGTGCTTTCCTGCAGCTGCAAATCTTTTGTGCTGTAAAAAAAAAAAAAAAAAAAAAAATGCAATCCTAACTTCACGTGCCGCTGGTAGATTTACTGCATGTCCTCAAAATCAAACAGAAACGTTTGTTATTGCATCTGTTTCTTCCCTCACCAATCATTTATGTTTTTCTTTCTTTCTAAAAGCTACAAGCTCAACTTCAGGGCTCACTGAGAATTTTCTCCAAGTGTTTAAAAAAAAGCAGCAAAACGGCCAATATTAAAGTCATTTCCTGTGCTTATTTGTGCTCATTTGCATTGCGCAGGCAACTTTTCTTCTTAAAGGACCATGCCACCATTTTGTTTGAGCCTAATATGTTTAATTTTCATATACGTTACATTACTGACAATCATTTCCCAAAGGATAAAACTGTATTTCAGCTTTCCTGATATTTTGTAAAATCTCTTAATTTTTCAAAATCAAATATTCAAGTGATACACCCACCTTAAAAATCCATGTTTCTCCTGCTAATAGTTACACAGCCTTATGAAGTCACAGTCCTATAAATTTTTCCATAAACTCAGGTCTTCTTTTGGGACTATATTCCCCGGTGGAGGTATACATTCACTCCACGCTTCTTATTGAACTTAAATGCTAAAATTACATAACTTCCAAAAAAACCCTGAATACACGTCTTGTTGGTGATGATGGATTATCTATCCCAAGAACGTTTCAAGTATCAACAAGTTGATTTTAATAGCGTACCAGAATGACCTGAAACCAATGGAGGTCTGGAAGGTAGGAAAAACATTTTTAATTCACTGTTCCAGTAATATGCTTTGGGAAATGATTGTCAGTAACATTATGTGTATGAAAACTGAATATATTAGGCTCAAACATGCAAAATGGGTGGTATGGTCCTTTAATCCGTGCAACGGAAACTTCACCTGTGACTCAGAATTCTTTTCCAAAACTCGTATTATGCAGCCTCTCCTCTTACTGAACCTTTTACAACCTGCTGATAAGAAAAATCAGCAGCGAGTTCAATAATCAGCTTTACAAATATCACTATCAGTCATTTCACTCTATCAGCCGTCTGAAACGGCTGAAGCAGCAAATTACGCATGGTGCCGAGAGCAAACGCGTCAGGAGGCGAGACAGGCAGCTGACGGTCGATAACTCAAAGTCAACGAGGTGACTTACACGCTTGCGAAGGATTGACATGTTGTGTGTGAATTTGAGCGGGAAAAGGTGAGAGTTGTTCTTACCAGACAGACGCAGGTGATGCAGGGGTTGTCGGTGATGTTGGGGATGTGGAGGACCTCTCCTTCATTCTCACAGCTGGCCTCGGTACCTGTGGAGGACACAAGAAAGACGACAAGCCTGAGACATAACATTTAAAATTTGAGGGTGCGTTCACAGTCGGCATCTTCTGAACGATTTGTTTCAACTTTCCTCTTTTCTTTCTGGTCTGTCCATCCAGGTAAAAGAGGTGAAATTCCTCCGACAGGCTTAAAAAAAACACGACTATGAGTTCTCGAACAAGACAGCAGTTTGTTACGAGTGAGAATGTAATCCAAACCAAGTACAGGAAACGACCCAAAACACAAAGGTTTATGGGAAGGAGACAGATGTTGACCCTCTTGCTTGGGAAACCCAGACAAAACGAAAAAGAAGTCTGGAGTGATGCTCATATTCTGACATTTGTTCATCGTTTCCTGGTTGGAGAGAGAAGCGTTGTGTTTGGAGAATGGAATCAAATTTCTCTAAACTTTCCCTGAAAATGAAAACTCCCTTTTCCAAGATACGCTTGCTGTCATGAGTTGAGAATTGAACCCTGGTTTTCGGAGTGAAGGTAAACATTTAATCATCCACCCCTCCTCCGCTGTGCTGCTTCAGTCAGCACGTTTACATGCCATTAAAACCTGGATTCTAATCTGATTGAGGCAACAACAAACATCATAATCGGATTAAAATCGGCATGAATTGATGTTGGCAATGAATCTGTGTGTAAGACGTAGATTATGTGACTTCAAATTGATTTACTTAAAGCTTACGTACACGCTCTGCACATACGTGTCTTTGCCCGACATACATCATGATAAAGATGATTTGTGGCCTGATGACAAGCTGATGAATTTTCACTTCATGTACAACAGGGATTCCCAACTGGAGGCCCGCAAGCCAAATGCGGCCCACGGGTCCTATCTATCAGGCCCTCAGACGACTTCTCCAAAAAAAAAAAAAAAANAAAAAAAAAAAAAAAATCTTGTACTTTAGTCATATTTATCTTGGGAATGCGTAGTCACAAAATGTCAGGCTCATTTTGTTCAGGAGAAACTAAGCTTTCCATAGATATTCATATATCTCCATTTATTGAAAAATGGCGATTATAAAACATTGTGACGCTACACAGGGACGAGCACATGGTCTCTGGTTTGTCAGTGGAATATTACGCATATGTTATGCATAGGGAACCATGCCTGTTACCATGGCTACGTAAAAGCTGATAGGACCACTGACCCATCAATCAAATCCTCTGCTAGTCTACTATTGAATCACAGAGAGGGATTTTAAAATTTAGACTGCCCTCGAAAGTTACATCATCGAGAAGTGACGAAGCTAGATTTTAGCTCAGAGGCTATCTTGTGCTTTAGTTAAATTTATCTCGGGATCATGTGGTCATAAAATTTCATGCTTGGGCTCATTTTGTTCGGGAGAATCTAAGCTTTCCATAGATATTCATATATTTCCACTTTATTAAGAAATAATGATTATAAAACACTGCAAATGCTACAATGGAAGTGCTGGGCCCAGTGCTGGGCTGCTCCAGTTGTAAAGCGTTATTTTTAAAAANGGGTAGTAGTGGGCCTTGGCTTGGCATGCTTGACATAATTTGGCCCTTGGGGAAAACTAGAACCGGTAAAACGTGGCTACAATTTAACTACAATGAGGGAATGAATTGATAATACAAGCTCAGGCCTCTCTGGAGGAGTATTTGTTCAGTCTATCACTACTGTGACCTCTGACCCTTGACCTCAGCTTACTGTTTGGGTTCTCGTAATGCTGATGATCCAGGAGTTTAAAACAAAGTTAAACGGCAGCATGTGGAGGCTAAACTCACTGAAACTTGCGTTCGTCTGCTCAGCAGAAAGCAGGCGGCTGTGGATTCGGGCAGACGAACCCTGCCGACTCCACCAATGCTGTAAAATTTACAGCCTTCCAGTGTAATTAAACCAGCGGGCAGTAAGGAGGGTGGGGCTGGGGTGAGGCGAGGCGGGGGTCAGGGTAATTTTTGACCAGCGTCAGTCTCTGAGGCCTCATCCTCTTTGACAAAACACCTTCATGTTGTTTTTTCAGTGACTGATCAACGTGTCTTCTTCCAATGTGAATATGTAGAAATAGTGAAGATAAGCGATACAAAACCTCAAAATAACATCTGAAAATAATGTATGCAAACGTCTAAATGTCCACAAATTCATGATGAATAGTCCAAATACTCTGATGCTTTACAAGAAGAGATGAGAAAGGAAATTTTGACATACAAATATGCAAAAACAAAAATTAAAAAAAAAAAATTCTGTAATATATATCAGCCTCATCAGCATTTTCTTCATCTCCAAGAACCAACAGACAGAATAATCACCACAGAGACCATTTACATTTCACTTTAAGACTTATAAGGTTACATCTACACTACAGAAGTTTGAGCCACCCCCCCCCCNCCCCCCCCCCATTTAAAAAAAAAATCAATACACTGTTTGTTTTACAATTTATTGTACAAGAAATGACAAACATACATAAAATAAATGTAACTAGTTAGTTTTGAAAGAAGAATTAGTCACATCAAAGCACTCTGAAGTCATTTCAGGCTCAGACTTTGGTTTGGTCAAAGTAACCTCCTCTGACCAAGTCAGAATTCTAAAACCTCTTGCTTCTCTTTTGAATGGATGTAATTTTAGCATAATTTTGATGAATGTTTTGGATCGTTTCCTGTTGAAGAATGAAATTTTGACCAATAATTGGTAAACCGGATGGAATCGTGTCTTTGAAGGATGGAATGGTAATTCTCTTTCTTCATAATTCCTTTAACTTGGACCAAGTCTCCTGATCTCTCTCCTCCAAACCCCCCCCCCCCCCCCCCCCCCCCCCCCCCCCCCCCCCCCCCCCCNCCCCCCATGTTTTACATGCAGAGCAGCAGCATGATCAGACTGTGTAGCACGTTAATCCTAAATGATGTGGGAGAAGGCAGACAGCAGGAATAGAATGTTAAAACACATCAGCAGTGAGTTGGAACACAACAGGAGTGCTGCACTAATACAGACTGATGCCTTCATGAAAAATAATTTCTGTAGCCAGAGTGGCTACATGATGTGAGAATTGGTGATTAATTCTCCTTCAAAACTAATTATTTACATTTATTTTCTATATGTTTGCCATTTCCTGTGCAATAAATTGTAAAATAAACAGTGTACTGAAGATTTATTTTTTAAATCTGGGGGTGGCATCAAACTTCTGGCCTGTAGTGTACACTATAGGCCAGAAGTTTGATGCCCAATCCTGATTTTTTTTTTTTTTTGCCTATATCCAATTTTTTTGGACACTGCACTTACATCTTCTTTATTAAATGGTCCATATCCAATACCTGCATTTACACGGTTTGGAACTGAAACTCCCTGGATGCAGAAACGTGGGTTTCACAGGTGAACATTTCCGTCACAGATGTAAACAAAATGCCGCAATGGGAAAAAAAATGAGAAAAATATTTATACCAGCTACTGCTTTCCAAAGCATCTCTAAAGGTTCGCAAAGGCCAAATCACGTTTTAAGATGGAGAAGGATTAGAGCGATTGTTGACTGATTGTTGAACGATTGCTACCTCAGTTCACAGGAAGTCTGGATAAAAAAAAGAAGTCATGACTGATGGGACTGCGTGGCTGAAAACTTTGACAATGATCAGTGGGTTAGAAACTTTCAAATGCGGCAAGAAACATTCAATATGTTGTGCGAGCATTTATCACCAAGACTCAGGATACACACTAACATGTCATTTAGCATAAACACTACAATAGTGTGTGTGATATGTATGTATCCTCCATTTCTGTTGAGGGAAAGCGGTCATCGTATTGATACCTCATTCATATGTGGATAAACTAGAAGAAGAACATTGAATTTTATTATGCATGAGTTGGAATGGTGTGGAAATCCCAATCTGTGCATTTAAATCGCAGTTGAGTCGACAGATATCTGATATCAGAGACATGAAGTGGACAAAAAAGGTGCCAGTACTCCCCTTATCCATGAGCTGGTCATCACTGGCTGGTCAGCCAGTCAGGTCCCCAGAAAATCTCCCTTATTTTCAAAGCTCAATGAAATTTTATTGGTCCCCGTCCTCATCAAAGTTGCCCATCCCTGGTGTATATAAATACGCGGTCCCCCGATTTAATTTGTCTGCTATTGTTTTCCTCTGCGTTGTTCTGCAGTAGAGTACAGAAGCTTTATGAGAGGTTCAGGTACTCCTGAAAATGTCCTGGTACTCAAATGAAAATGACATTTTTTTTTTTTTTTTTTNTTTTTTTTTTTTTTTTGTTACCATTTACATCTCCAAAACACATATCTGATACGTGCCACTTGTGAATAAAAGATCCACACCAGGTCACTAGTGAAAACATAAATGTGAACTATAGCATCTGGGCAGATTTTTCACAGGTTAATACAGATAAAATAAGAAGATGAAGTGAAGTTTGGGGTAAAGTGTTGCTCAGTTTACAGAGAATCTCTCTACTTTAGGCATTTAAACCTGATTTGATAGTTCTGAGTGGGAGGGACGGGAAAGAAAAGAAGGTGACATGAAACAAGTGTCCCATAGGGCAGATTCAAACTTGCGATGCCACAGTTAGAAAGGAGTCTGTTGGGTTCATTTCCAATCTCTGGTTCCATTTTGGATCTGATTGCAGGACGGTTAAATACCTGGATTTGTTCACCTCAAGAATCTATGGATTTTCTTATCAAATCTTTTATCTCTTCACTCTTTTTTATTCTCAACTTATGAAACATTTGAGGAGTCTCAGAATTTAAAGGACAAAGATAAATGTGACAGATTTTCCTCTGTTGTCTTCAACTGGTGACATAACATGATCACGTGATAAATGTTCCAAAGTGTTGGTACGCTTCACTAAAATCAACAAAAACAGAGGAGGGATTCAATAAGGTCTCTGAAATTATTTGGATTTGATGAAAAGATTCGATAATGGATTCAGATTGGATAAAATGGCATCAAGCATTGAGTCATGGGGACAGACCCAAAGGAGAACCTCTGATCCCACTGGGCAGTGACACTTTCAACAGGTCCAATAAAAGACCACGAAACCGCCCAAAACCCTAAACCAGCAGACAATAGACGGATGATATAGATGCATATTTGAAATGCCAGGTGGAGGAATCTGATCCACTGGGATTAGACCATAATGGGGCAGCCTCCTCAGCTGATACCCATGGGGGGGGGGGGGGGGNTGTCCGTTGGCTCTCAGGAGTTTCCTAAAACTGTTTCATGTCAAACTGACACGCACGCTCGAGTGCCATCTGGTAAAGGTTTGGATCTAGGGATTCCCATCTGATTCCCATCTTCCTGTCTCTGCTCCAGGAAAAGAGATAACGGCGAAGGAACAGAAGCTTTTCTTTTCTTATCAGAAGTGGAACAGAAGCAGAGAGAAAGTGCTTGGTTTAATTTCTGCTGCTAAAAAGGGACAAAACTGGAGAACTTTGACCTCTTGATCAGCATCAAAGACTCACATTTCCTTAATGAAATTATCATGAAAGTCGACTAATCTTTATGTTTCGAGGTCATTCTAGAAAGTTGCTCAGTGAGCCATGGAGGAACCAAACCCGAATTAATAATCATAAGCCATTCTCGGCAGGAAGACCTTTACTTTTAACGTCATTCAAGGGCTTTAATTACGTTACAGTTTGATGTGCTGAGTTTGATTTACTTAAGTATTTCTGTACTGGAGACTTTTTAACTTTTCCTCCACCACGTTTCAGAGGGAAATATTGTACTTTTTTACTCGCCACATTCATTTGATGGCTGCAGATACTTTACAGATTCAGAGTTTACATCAAACATGAGATGAATGTGCTGCTTGCCGTCAGGTCAAAACCTCGTACCTCCACAAAGTTTTCAGGATCAAGACTTTTCTACATTTTAGAGGCTTTACTCAGCCTGTAGAGGAGCAATAATCCCCCAACTGATCCAAAGGCAGGAAAACCAATTAAAAATCTGAGATATGAGGGTTTCACCTGACAGATAATTTGTGGGTTTTAAATGTCATCACGTTGTGTTGAGGATTTCCATTTTCATGTAATCGTTTTACTGCAAAGGTGACTTAAGTTGTCATGGAGAGTGTTTTACTAGAGTATCTGAGTACTTCATGCAGTCTGCAATCAACTAAAATCGGAATGTAAGGGTTTCACCTGACAAAAACCACGTATCTCTTAATTTGTGGGTTATGTCATATCATGTCCAGTTTTGAGGATTTCCATTTTCCTTTCGTCGTTTTACTGCAAAGAGGTGACTTGACCGAATCAAACGCAGGACTTTAAGTTGTAACAGAGTGTTTTTACTGAAGAATATGAGTACTTTTTCGCAGTCTGAAGGTGTTTGATCATTAAAAGCTGTTTACGCAGCAGTAAGACGCGCGTTTGGCTGCTGGATATGACGCATGTAAAAAAACAAACAAAAAAAAAAAACATCCACCTTCCATTCTTTCCATTTCTATTATTCCTCATTTCCAAACAGCACCGCAGGGCAAACAGACGATATGCGATGATGCAATGCTCCTGTCAGGCTGTGAAAAGGGAAAAGGCAGAGCAGGGCGCAGGGAAAGTGACGGCTCTCTGCGGGCTGCAGTGGGTAAACTGTGATCTTCCGTGGGTGAGACAAAACACTTTAAATATGAAAAAACAAAAAGGGGTCATTTCGCAAAACCAGCATGATTATGAAGTTTGATCGATCTGATTGACGTCATTAAGATTCGTGATAATTAAAAAAAAAAAAAAAAAAAAAANAAAACTATCTGCGCAATCATGCAGTTAAACGGGTTTTGAAAATGGATTTTGTGTGGGTTTTTTTTTTCTTCATTGAACACCTGTTTCTACTGGAAAAAGCGATTTCAGGAGAACCTCTCTGAGGTTCAAAAAATCTTATCCTGGCCGAGATGTCATTAATTACAGATAAATAACATAAAACTTATAAGTGCTGCACAAAAAACTGCTTATACAATGTGAATTAAGAAAGTTTTGGCATTTCAATGAAATTTTGAGTAGAAATAATTTCTACAAACACATTATGATTAGACCACAAAAAAGCAGCAGCAGCATATATAATGTATTATATATGCTGCTATTAATGCATCAATATAATTATATTGATGCATTAAAATCCTGCAGCAAACCTTTAAATCTGGTGAGAGAAATCAGTGTCCGATGATTGAAATTGTGTCAAAAGCTGAATAAAATACATAAACTCCCAGATTCAAGTTTAGGCTGCAAAGAAATCTACCTTTAGGTCAATTTACGTTATATTTGCAGGACGTGTTAATATGAAAAAAAAAATGCATTTAAAACATGAATCGCAGCAACTTTTTTTTTTTTTTTTTAAGAAAAGGAATAAATTCAGGGTATTTCAGAAAATGTGTAAGTATTTTCCATAGTGATGGTCGTTTGCTTAAAGGGAGTTCACTCAGTTCCACTTCTTATTTCACCCACTCATTACTGCTCAGAAAAAAAGAGGAAAAAAAATCAAAGCTGAAGTGATTTTTATTCGCTCCAGGCTGACAGCGCGGAGAGGCTGCAGACTAAATAAACGGGGGTTTGGTTGGGTTTTACGCACAGTGGGTGTAGCGTCGTGTCATTATAAACCGGTGGGATNAACGGGGGTTTGGTTGGGTTTTACGCACAGTGGGTGTAGCGTCGTGTCATTATAAACCGGTGGGATCCCTTTAATCTTACCTGTAATTAGCGGAGAGGAGGACCGGGGCGTTTGGAGCAGCAACAAACACCAGATAAAAAACCTACAGGGGGACCAGGAGGACTTTAAGCAGCGGAGCAACATCCTTCCAGCGCGGAAAAATCAATCAGGTTTGATTTAAAAAAATTAAAAAAAAAAAAAAAAAAAAAANGGGGGGAGGGGGGATAAAATCAATCCAAATGATCCAATCAGAGATCGATGAAGCGAATCTGCGGTCAAAAGTTTCTCCTGCGCTGTTCTGATCTTAACTCCAGCCCGGGAAACACCTCCAGGTTGTCAAAATGCAAAGCAGCGATCAGCCAGACGCGCAGACGGAGTTTACCGACATTATCGTGACAAAGACGCGGACAGACCGGAGACAGCGGGACGGTGCGTGTCCCGCATCAAACCACAAGTCCACACNAAAGTCAGTCCAAAGTCGCGCTCATGAGGATTCTGTTGGACACGGTTGGATGATTCTGGAACGGAAAATGAAAAATCCGGTAATTCCAGAACGACAAAACCCAAAGAGACCGAGAGGAACGGGTTTAGATAAAGCTTCACAGCTGATTGTCTGAAAGACGCATCTCATCCTCTCTACCTGCGAACTTGAAGCGGAGCTGTTCTGGTCAATCTGCGCACGAAATCATTCAAGTCCCGCTTGGCACATGGATGCTGGATGCGGACAGACCGGGACGCTGGATTTTAAGAGTCTCTCTCCGTCCCTGACCAGCGTAAAGTCGAGCTGCCTCTCCTCCTCTCCGGTATTAAAGCGAACCTCTGCTGTCGGAGCGCACCAGAGCCACAAAGTCCTGCCTCCTCTCTTAAACCGGGGACCTCCTCCTGACTCCAGACCTCTCCAAACCTCCTCCAGACCTCCTGCAGACCTCTTGCCTACACGAGTCCTCCTCCACACCTCCTCCCCACTCCCCCCAAACCCTCCAGATCCGTTCTTGGTATTTTAATAACCGCAGGGAGATGATGTCCAAACAAATCTCCCTGCGCTTCTCTCCTCTGCGCGCCTGCTACTGGATCTCTGCGCGTTAAAAGCTGCGTGCGCGAGTGTGTGTGTGTGTGTGTGAGAGAGAGAGAGAGAGAGAGAGAGAGAGAGAGAGAGAGAGAGAGAGACCCACCTCCTGCTATGGGATCCAGTTTCATTAGGTACAAGACTAGAGAGCTAAATACATGCTTCATGAGACTTTAAAGTGAATGTGTCGAAGAAGAAGAAGAAGAAGAAGAAGAAGAAGAAGAAGAAGAAGAAGAAGAAGAAGAAGAAGAAATAGGATGAGGATACTGAGCAGAAGCAGGATGAGAGGAGGGTCACATAGGCTGAAGTCAAGGTGGAGAGAGAGAAAGAAAGAGAGAGAGAGAGAGAGAGAGAGAGATGTCCATGTATAATTTGTGGTCACCTCATCATTCATTCCTTCGTTCCTGTAGAAAATGAATGAGCTCTTGTGGTTGTCAAGATGCAGCCCAGGAGCCATTAGGGGCACTTGAAAGGGTCAGAGGTCAGCTGTTGCAAATCTAGGGACCTCCAGGGGACCTTGAGGAGACACTGNGGGGGGGGGGGGGGGTGTCAAAGAGTTATATGTCATTGTTTCATTTTAATAGAATCAATCTCCAATATGACGATTCCAGTGTCAGATTTCAGTCTCACTTCACTGCAGATTGATGCTCAGGAAAAAATTATATTAAAATGTAATATTTATTTTTGCATTCATATTTGTCTATTTGCAACTGTGTCATGCAAATGTTAGAAAATATCCTCTACTGACAGAAACTCCCTCTCATTTTGTCCAAATCCTACATTTTCCTCCTAGGTGACTTTTGATTTTTTTTTTTTTTTNTTTTTTTTTTTTTTCTTTGGTAAATGATCCGTTCTGAGTTTTAACACGTGAAAAGTGATCTGGGAGGAATTTTTGAATTTTTGGGGCATCAGAACGAAATCAGGGCGTGGAGCTTTTTATTAGAGCAGCTACTGAAATTTAGTACTGACTGAAACACTTTGATACTGTCAAGTCCAGAAATGCTGTTATTCATTATTTTACTTTTGATATTCAAGTACTTAATGCCAAAGGTACAACTTGTGTATTTTGCTCTGGCAAATTTGCATTTTGATTTTGTATTTAAGAGATTTTTCAGGACAATAACTAAAGGCTTCCTCTATTAAAAAAAAAAAAAAAAAAAAAAAAGAGAAGTTCCTGTAAAGGAGCATTGCAGTAGTTTTGAAGTATTGGTACTGATGCTGGTTTTTCTTCAATGAGGCAATAAAACAAAATGACGAGTTTGTCTTTAACTTGTCATGTTCAATTCAACAAGCTGCTGAACCACATAAACTTCTGAATTTTACTGTCATGTTCTCATAAATCTGTAGGCTGGGGGATGACTTGAAAGCTTTATGTAACAGATGAGATGCATGTCATGGTGTGTGTGTGTGTGTGTGTGTCTGGCCTTGTTACTGCTCTTTAAAGTGAAGCTCGTCAGAAGCTCAGATGGGAAGGAAAAGCAAGTCTTCAAAGAAATAATTATGGACCCAGCCCCTTTTAACTGGCTCTGTCAACCAACGCTGCTGCTGCACACACACACGCACACACACACACACACACACACACACACACACACACACAGACCAGGTGTGTGTGTGTGTGTGTTTGTCAAAAGACAGTGAGAAAGAGTCAAGAGAGAAAGTGGTAAATATGTCTGATAGAAATTTGAGAATCAACAAGAGTGTGTGGCTCTAAAGAAACAAACTGTGTGTATATGTGAGAGTGTGTTATGCATGAATGAGTGTGTGTGTGTGTGTTATGAACATTGAGTGTTTCAGAGAAAGTGTGTGATGATGTCAAGGTGTAATTTCAGCACTATTAGCCGCTAGATGGTGCCAAAGAGGATTGGGGGGGGAGGGGTGTCCTGATCTGACCGCAGCCTCGTTACTNAGCCTCATTACTCTCTCACACACACACACACACGCACACACGCACACACGCACACACGCACACGCACACACACACACACACACACACACAGTCTTTTAATGGACCTCACACAGGCCAAGGCAGTGCTGATACATGCTTAGCTGGCAGAGAGGCAGCAGGAGAGGCCGTGCTTTGCTCAAGGGCACTACAGCAGCATGTATTTCTGCTGCCGGGAATCAAGCCTGAGACAATGTAAGATGTTCTGTTGACACTCTGACTAAAGGTCAGTGCAGCTTTTAGATTGGAGCCAAAGAAAAAACAGATTTGAGAAACTCTTAAAGGACCATACCAGCGATTGTGCACGTTTGAGCCCAATATATACAAACCATATACACGTTATTTCCCTAAATATGCTACTTCAGCTGTAAATTACAGAATTGTTTTGCCTACCTTTCAGACTGTCATTTCAGAGCACGTTTTTTCCTCATCCATTTAGTTGCCACCAGCAGGTTTTTCCACCTGTATCACCTGACTCACCTGTTTCCCATTTCCTCATTGCCCCTCCTCTTTTCATCCCAGTCCCTTCCTGTCATTCTCTGTCACGTCGTCTTTGTGCATTCCAGCCGTCTTATCTTGTGTATCCGACTCTTATTTTTCTGCCTTTGGATACCAAAGACCGGATTATGACCCCTTGACTTGTCAGCCCGTCCTGGTTTTAGGATCGCTGCATGGACCTCAGCCCGTTTAGACACTCATTCTCCAGCCTGTTTTTGCTGTTGCTGCTCTGTGAGCTCCTGCTTTATTAACTGTAGTTATCAGACCATCTGCCATTCATTTCAGTTCATTCCTGTACGCTATAAAAATAAATTACTATGGAATCCATCACACCAAACAAGTCTAAGTTTTTTTTTTTTTTNTTTTTTTTTTTTTTGGTCAAAGTTGCTTTATTTAACCAACACGGAGCTGCATAGAAGACTATTTCTCCACCAGTGAACAGTCCCAGGAGAAGACGCTTTTGTCGAGAAATTAAAACAGCAGTCCCTTTTACAATCGTGCGTAATGTGAAACATTGGATTTTAAGATGGATCGGAACATTTGATTTTGAAAGCTTAGGGGATTTGGCAAAATAACAGGAAAGCTAATTTACAGTTTAATGTTTTGGAAATAGTTTGTCAGTAACGTAACATGTATGCAGGCAGAATTTATTGGGCTTAAACATGCAAAAATCAGCAGTATGGTCCTTTACGCTACAGCCACGGGATGGCTTTGCTTCTGTCACTTCAAAAGTTTAAGAGAAAGAGTGAATGAGGATATACAGTTAACCAGCATAAGGATGAAGGAAAAAGATGTTTAAAAACAAAAACACGTGTGGACCAGCATCTTTAAAAAGTTCCCACAGAAAGTCCGAATTTTAACTTTATTGTAAGACTGACAACTAAAGCTGCAGGTCTTATTTCATCACGTAAACGACTAAAAGTGAAGAAACAAAAAGAAATGTTTCTTTTAAAGGAAATCAGGCGTCTAAACATGGCGATGAGGATGATGAATTTGGTGAAGATAACTTGGTTTTTCATCTCTGCTGAGGTGAATTATGCTCTCAGTCTGTGTCCTCCTGACTTCAGACCTGCTGTAGATGGGAGGCGGAGCCCGGCGGAGCCCAGCCGCCCCGAGANGGGGGGGTTGGAGATTTAGAACCAGCTGTCTGACTCAGCTGTCTGTCTGTCCCAAAACCTCCTCAATACTAATATGTGTCAATCAGCGGTGCATTTGGGTGACAGGGTTACAGTCATTCTCATTTTAGCTCCACAGTGTGTAAACCTCAGGAACTGGTTTTATGGAGGAAGATTTTAACAAAACTACTTCCTGAGTGAGTCCATTAAGTCAGTTCACTTTGGCAGGTCAGCCAGAGGTCTTAAAGCAGACTCATTCTGGTTTTTCTTATTTTTTCCCCTCATGTTTATAGTGTAATATAGCAGGAGTTGGTGATGAAGACTGTCACGGCGTCAAAACTTGACGTTGATGTCTATAGAAATGCATCCAGTCAGAAAAACCCATAGGTCCTGAAAAGCTTTGTTCTGATTGGTCCCTTACTTTTGTAATGAACTGAAACCAGGCAGTCTGGGAGTTAGGAAAAGACATTCAAAAATTTACCGATAAAGTCATATATTTAGGGAAATGGTTATTGCTAACATAACATGTATGTGGATTGTATATATTGGGCTCAAACATGCATGGTCACCGGTATGGTCCTTTAATTACAGGCTATGTAAATGAGCAAGGTACTGCCATAGCTGAGGGTCTGATTTGTATGTTAAAGTGGGTAGAGGGTGTAAGGTGAAGTGTTCTCTTTAAAGGATTTTTTTTAGGCTCAAACATGCAAAATGTTTGAGCCTTATATATTCAATTTTCATACATGTTACATTACTGACAATCATTTTCCAAAGCATACTACTGGACGGTGAATTAAAAATGTTTTTCCTACCTTCCAGACCTCCATTGGTTTCAGTTCATTCTGGTACGCTATCAAAATGAACTAGATACTTGAAATGTTCTTGGGATAGGTAATCCATCATTGTGAATAACACAGGTTTTTTAGAAGTTACGTAATTTTAGTGTTTAAGAGCAATAAAAAGTACGGAGTGAATGTATGCCTCCACCCGGGAATATAGTCCCAAAAGAAGACCTGTTTATCAAAAAATTTAAACAATCATGACTTCATAGGGCTGCATAACTATCGCTTGAATATTTGATTTTGAAAGATTAAGAGATTTTGCAAAATATCATGAAAGCTGAAATACAGTTTTATCCTTTGGGAAATGATTGTCAATAATGTTACGTGTACAAAAATTTAATATATTAGGCTCAAACATGCAAAATGGCTGGTATGGTCCTTTAAGGAAGAGGAGACGTGTTTGTTTGAAGTTTGGGATCTATCACTCTCAGAACTTCCCTCAGCTTTATGAACGTTTAACAGGAACATCAGGCTACGAGTTCAACTCTTGGCATGTTTCGTTCCTGTCAGACAGAAAAATTTCAAAGTCAGTTTCTTTAGGAAGACGTGAGGGAATGTTCTTCTTGCAGGTTTCAGGGCCCAAAGGTCATCAAACCCACTCGACTCATCACCGACTTTGTAAAACTTTAGCTCATGTATGAAAAATAAAAACAGTTATGTGGGGGATTTTTCCATAAATGCAGCAATGTTCATATTTCAACTCCTTACCTGCTGCCGTGAACCTGAATGCATCGCAGAGATCCTCTGCCTGAAGCATCGAACATGTCGCATGTGGTTTCCAAAGATCAGACACGAGATGCATCAGCTGGAGAATCAAACTCAACTCGCCTGCATCAAAGTGGGTTTGATCCTTAAGACTTAGGGTTTATTTTAATCTGTTTATCCTGATGTGACCTTTGACCTTCCTCATTAAAGCGGGTGCATCACAGCACTGCCATTTCCCATCTCTCCCTGCTCTGTGTACACCTGATGAGCTAAATTTTAGCTCAGCCAATCAAGATATGGGAGGCACCAACTCAGGTGAAAACATCTGATTTAGTGTTGTGTTCAACTGTAACTCAGAATTTCTGACCTCAGACCAGGAAAAATAAAATGGCTCCTAAAATCAGAATTCCTACTGAAAAAGTCGGGCAAGGTTCTTCATCTCTGAGTTCGATATTAAAATCATTTCAATATGGCTGCTCCTGTGGAAAACAGGAATTTCTCTATTTATAAATGAAGGTTTAGAAGCATTTTCTTTAAATCAATCAGTATTCAGACTCAGTAACAGGCTAAATATATAACCCTGTAATGCACAGAGGTGGGCACCCATCCGTTACTCTGTTATTCCATTACCAACGAAGTTACTTTTATGAGTAATGGACCTGTTACTTTTTTTTTTTTTTTANTTTTTTTTTTTTTTTACTACAACGGACCGAGTAAGGAAGTTAAATATTTGGTCCACTACTCCGCTACTTTTTTCTCTGTTACTCCGTTAGTCCACAACTTTTTCCTCCACTTGGCTTCATTTGTGTTAAAACGTCTCTTCCTAAAAGTTTTCATGGAGGCGTCCATGTTGTCTCCCATTTTGTTTAACCTAAACATAACATAATTCCAAGTTATGACTTCCCAGTTCTGAGGTATGATGAACGCAGCATATGTCATTAGGTGTGGGTAGAGTGGGGAGAGATGGAAAATATGCAGCACTGTGGGACTGGAGGAGCAGGAGTGAGAATTTAAAAATTCTAATCAAACAAACCCAAAATATATCAGGCAATGATCACAAAGCAGAAAATATGGACATGAATGTTAGCAGAGGAACAGAAAATGTTATCACCTAAATATATTTCTCATCTCGTTTTCCCAGATGAGACACAACATGAAGCTGAAAATATGATGCAGCAGTTTTACCAGGAAACAAAATATGTTTTGTGGTAGTTGAGTGACACTCTCAGCATGATCTGTATTGTTAAGACAGAAAAGAAATGAGATCTGGTAACATTCCCCGCGGCAAAGGTGAAAAGCAAACAGCAACACCGTTGAGGCTTCGAACCTGAAACATCAGACCGTGAATGTAAAATGATGCAGCAATTATCTAATCCGGTCCGTTTACGACAGTCCAAACCACTCGCAAAAACGGAAATGCTTTAATAGTTTGATCTTTTTATAGTTGGCTGTGTGTCGGGCTGCGTCATATGTTGTTCATGATAGCACTGACATAATTTTTAATATGATAAAAAAAATCTGACATATCACAGTATTTAAAATATTGTGGAGAGATGACATGTCAAAGCATTACCATATCAGGCATCAGAAGAGGAACTTAGCAGAGATCAACACCAACTTGGTTGTGTGGAAATGGTTTGCTATAATGCTAATGGGCTAACAGGCGAAGGCAGGAGCATATCTATGTTCTCAGGGTCCTTTGTTCCCCAGTTCAATATTCTGTTAACACACATTAAGTGTGTGTTGGGAACATGGAAATAACCCCACGAAAGCTGCAACAAAAACAAATTTGTTTCCCTGCCTGAAGCAGAAACCGCCGGCTGGATACCAAGAAAGTCAAAATGTGAGGAGGCAGTGAGTCAGACGGCTGATTTCAGACGCAAAACAAGCAGGCGAAAGATGCTGAATCAGCCAATCATAACTGGAACGTTAGCTAGCTGTAGTCCCTGTGACGGGAAAAGCTAACGGTGGAGTGAAATTAGCAAAGTTAGCAAACATCCAGACGAGGTTTAAAGATGCTACACTCACTTCAGTTGAGTTCTTGTGGTAAAGCCTGACTTATACTAACCTGTGACATGTTTCACAAATTCTAACTTTATTGTCCATTTTGTTTTCAGTTTACATTTGTGCTAAAAATACAACGTAATTTTATTTTTTAAGGTTTTTTTTTTTAAGTTTTTAACATTCTGGGTTAAGGGTTTCACTTGTTTTGGATTGCTGTTTACATGTTTATGTGGAATTTGAGGTCAATTTCATCTGAGTTATTGTGTATAAACTAAGATATTACAGCATTTAGTTATTTATACTTTCACTGAAGGGAAATACTGTGCCCATATATATAATCGTATACTTTTGCAGTAACCAATACATCATTGTTCAGTGTCACATTGTTTTATATTGTCATGTCATTATTGCAAAAAAACCCCCCAAAACTCCTTTCGATATGATATTATTTTAAGGTGTATCACACACCCCTTCTCAGGTTTTAGGTTTGGATCAGACTTGATTAAATGGCTGAAAGTTTAGAGAAGAAGCTGCATTTGAAATAACATCCTTGGTTTTGAACACACTTGGACAGAACAACTTCAACTTGTAGAAATAGGTGGACACTAGAGATGAGCGAGTACACCATTATCTCTATCCGTATCCATTCAGCCGACTAAATTATCGGTATTCGTGTTCGTACTCGTATGGGCAGGGGTTTACTTGAGTATAAGCCGATCTTGTGTATAAGCTGAACCCTGATTTTGACCTGTAAATTTAGATTTTTAAAGAAACTTGTATTGTTCCATCAGTTTATTAGTGTAGCAGATTACCTGTTTTTCTGGGTATTATCATAGTATTCCTGTGATTTTCTGAAAATAATCAACGTACTGGTAAACAGCTGATTACCGTAACTGACATTAGCTGACATTAACTTTTCTGGACTCCTCTTCCTCATCTGAATCACCAATCAGTTCATTCCAGTCCTGCTCTGTGTAACGTGTGCTGATGCTCGTTTCTGAGTCCGTGTCATTTCCATCATGTGTTGTATCTTATCAAGCTTCTTGCTAATAAAGCACAAAACATGTAGAACGAGGCTACCAGATAACGGTACCGTACCGGTATATGAAACAGCACTATTATAAGGTCATCTCTGATTGGCTCATTCTTTTGTCTTTGACCAATCACAGCAGAGCTTACTGGCCGCCACAAAATATGCTGATTAGATGTTTAGTCAGGAAATATCTCATTCTAAGGTATGATTTAAGCTATTTTCATGGTAGTAGTAATGGTAGTATTTACACTCCTGGAAATTTCCTTCTCTGGGATCAAATTTGAATTTCTCATGTATAAGCTGACCCCCCATTTACTTTGTGAAATTTGGTAATAAACACTCGGCTTATACTCGAGTATATATGGTAGATCATTACTCTGGTTTTATTCTTTTTTTTAATGAACTGACGGTGAAGACAGTAGAGTGCACCAGGTTACAGCTGGCTGACCACGATGCCCTGTACGCCTTGTGATTTCAGGTGAGTGACAACGTCTAAATGTGCACAAAACTGCATTAGTACAGTGGATCTGTAAGAATCGCTAGCTAACTGGCAAGTTAGCCTAGAAGCTAGTAGACATACCATTTGCATCAGTATGTTTACATGTGAATGTCCACAGTAAATGAATGTGTGTTTAGCTGTGGACTGAGANGCATCAGTATGTTTACATGTGAATGTCCACAGTAAATGAATGTGTGTTTAGCTGTGGACTGAGAATTATGTTGAGCTGAATCTGAGAATAACAAACTATAGCTAACAGATGCTACTATGCTAGTGTGGACAGTGACTGTGGGTCGTCTGTGGAGCAGCAGCAGCAGCTCTGTGTAGAGAGGAGCTCTGTGATTGGCTGCCTAGATGATCATGCAACCATGTGACACAGCACTAGTAAGAGCTACCCAATCAGATTTGTTTTCCTTCAACGAGTACAGGTAGTGACACATTTTACTCGGATGGTACTTGTCTTCGTAAAAAGTGCATTAACCATAACAGATACTCATTTCATCCGAGTACTCGGCTCATCCCTAGTGTGAGGTCAGTCAGATCACCAATCAATAATCAAACCAGCCGAATATGAAAATGATGACTGGATCTCCTGCGCTAATGTTCCTACACCAACAGCGTGAAACAACAAAGACGGACAGACACAAACTGACATATGATCATTTTTTTTAACAGGTACAGTAAACTTTACAACACTAACTGAGGGCTTTGATTCCAAAATGTTCTGTATCCACTCAGAGACATAACCACTCCATTATACCAGCAACTTTAACGTTTCTGTGTAAGTGGAGGACGTGTCGCTTTGGATTAAAACTCTATCACCCTGCATGTGTGGCTGTAAAATCAGACTCAAACAGGAGAACAGCTAACACAACGCTACAAAAATAACTCCATATTACAAATATTCAACTTTTATCAAATGTACACATCTAGTGGGACTCTATTAGCATCCTTTTGCATCACAGAGATCTCTCTGGGAATTTAGCAACTTTCCTTCATTTTGCATGAAGGAACCAGGACCCATTTTGGTAGCAGAACTTTCGCTGTTTTTTTTGTTTTTTAAATGCTGCATTTGTTGTCAACTGGGAATTTCTGACTTCTGACTGGGAAAAGTCAAAGAAAACACCCCTTCAACTCAGAATTCCAACATGAAAGGTCGGTTGAGCTTTCCCAACCCTGAGATCGGTATTTATGTAATTTCAACATGGCTGCTCACACCCATAAACTGTAATTTCACTATTTACACATGAACATTTAGAAGCATTTCCTTTAAATCGATGGAGCAGCTAGTTCTAAAACCAGCTAATAAACATTAAAACTATTTCTTTTGGTCCGACAGAGCAAATTAAAATAAAGTTACCATGGAGGCGTCCATGCGCGGTGGTCATAAATGATGTAATTCTGAGTTACGATTTCCCATTTCCAATGGACAGCGAATGCAGCATTTCCTCCTATTCTAGCTAGGTACTCTCTGATGGGTCAGGAACTGCTGGGAGGAGCTTACAAGCACAAACAGCAATGATTGGTCAGATGAAAGCTTTGCCCCGCCCCTTCTTGCACCCTGTTTTATGTAACTCTTTATGGCATCAGCCTTTTCTCCTCTAGATCTCTTCATCTTTTCTCCAACATTAGGATAATCACATCTTCTCTCCATTGCTTCTATTGTTGTTGTGTGTGTGGCTGTGCATGCATGCAAAAATATCATAGCTGTTTCAATCCACACACCAATTGCTTTAATTACCGTATTTACCGTAATAATTACCGTACTTGAAGGAAGAGAAGCAAGAAACTTGCTGAAAGAACCACACAGCTCCCAATCTGGACCCTTCCTAATTTAATTCAGATTAAATTAGGAGAGTGCATGTTGTTTTTGATCCAATGAGAAGAAAAGCCAGCTGGCTTTGTTTTAAGTTTCTAGCTTTTTTTTAAAAAAAGTTTCCCATTGGACAATAAAGTTTCAGATCCAGAGGTGCTGCAGAGCTGCTGGACTGTTACCAGTTAAACTGGCACACCGTCTGTTTATGGCTGCAGGAAACTCAACCCTTCCACACTTATTTGTGTGTTTCTCTATGCACATGCACATACATGAAAGTGCCACTTTATTAACCCTGAAATATTTAAACTGAACTGAAAAATGTGTGTCACTCAATATCTCCATCATCCACATCCAGGATCCGGCCTGTAAAACTGTTGAGCAGGATGTCGGTGTTCATGACTGGAATTTTCTTAATTTTTTGTGCTGATTTTATAAGAGGAAGTGTTTTTTTTTTTTTTTTTNTTTTTTTTTTTTTTTTTTTAACAAATGGTGGCAACCTCATCTTTGAAAAAAATCTCAAAAAACGTCAGCTGCATCCAGACGTTTCCGCAGTTGATTCCCAGACATTGCTTTCATTTGAGCTCAATGAATTTTCAAGTTTAGCAGTAAAGCTATTTTCACGTCCTGCATAAACGCTGTAAATCTGATCACATGATCCACCAGAAATGCACGTCTGAAACACCCTGAACGTTAGGCAAGTCTGTGAGCCTGTAACCTGTAAACCTGCACCTGTGCATTTCCTGCTCCAAATACGCAGCTTCTCCTCTGTCGTCTCACCGTGTGACATAAACCACGTAGTCGGGTTAAACACACATGACCTTCCCATCCTTTTTTAAATTTCCATAACGATAAACAGAAAATGCCTCGGGTGTCTCGTTGCCCCTCCAGGCTCTTCCAGTGCTCTCTTCTACACTGCCACCCTGCGTTTTTCCAGAAACGCCCTGTTGGTTTGTACCGTATGAAAACAGTCTCAGGTTTGAACCCGCAGCAGCAGCGAACTACGTGACCGTCAGCCGCCGTGTGTCCTTGAATGTCCCAAATGTAAAAAAACAAACTGAGTACGTTCAGAGGGGTGATGGTAGCGGCGTGGCCTCAGTTTACCCGGAAGAATCGGGGCAGCTGGACACGGCGGAGGGTTTATTCTTAGCAGCGAGGCGGGGGAGGCTCTGGTGAGGAAGAGTGCCGCAGGAGAGGGAGAGAGGGCGGGGCTGACGTCACATCCAGCGCCGCGCGTAGGCGGGGGGGCGGTTTGGGGCCTTGCTGGGATTAGGGAGGCGCAGGGTTGTGGGTTCGACTGCTGCCGAGGCGAGACGGAGAAGATGAGGGGGAGGAAATAGGAAGGAGAGAGTCAGCGAAATGCCTGAGGGAAGAAGGAGGGAGGAGGACGAGGAATTTGTCTTTGTCTTCGCTCTCCGTGGGATCAGACCTCACCACCGTCGCCCAGCACACACCAAAACTCCTGGATGTGGTCTGGTTCAGCAGGCCGGTCCAGAGACAGAGATCGTGTGTGTTTGTGTGTGTGTGGTGGGATATGTCACCTTGACACACAAATATGTGGAAACAGCACATATATGTGTGTGATGCTGACATGTGTCCTTGCATATGTTTATGTGTGTTTGCTTACACTACATATACACATCTGTCCAACCAAACAGGAAGTCAAGAAGTACCCTGAAGATATTAAGTTCCTTCAGTACTTTGTTTGTGTTTTCACCATGTTAGAAGAACCAGGAAGCTAACAGCGTACGTTTAGTCATGTAATAAGAGAATTTGGGGTAATTCATAAATTCATAAAACAAAGTGCCAGATTTAGCATGTCGATATGGGCAAATATCATCACGTGACCACGTTCCCTCATTCATTCATCTGTTGCCAGCATCCTTTAGCGTTTTAGCATTACGCTGTGATAGTTCCTCATCAAGGAAGCGATTTATAAAATGTGCTGTCACACAAAAATGAAGCGATGTTTCAGTCTGGTGGAACATTTCAGAGGTATGAAATCTGATGTTTAAACTGATTCATGTGAGTTAGCGATCAATAGATTTTATAGATAAGCTCACTCAGCTGATCAGTCAGTTTAGTTTAATGGTGAGTTTTGATTTCATCCGTGGCTTTTCTTCAAGCCAAGTGGGGGTGGGGGTGTTGCTTTTCCTTTTCCGCNCCCCCCCCCCGCGCCGGGACTCTTGGTAGTGTCTAAATCTTTTATCTTTTCTTTTAGTGCTAATCTCATAAAATGTGGCGCTCTAAAGCAGAGAATTTAGCTTTTCTTTGCAGATGAACATGTTCTTTATTCTTTACTGCTTTGTCATTTGAATGGATGCTGGAAAGGAGGAATTAAGAGGGGGGGAAGAGATTTTTTGCATTCTTTCTTGGTTTTAGTACATAACTACAATATATTTTTTAAAAAAAAGATTAAGTTTCAGTTTTGTCTCTTTTATAATCTCGAGGTTTTTTTTTTTCTGTTTTTGAGAAACTGGTGACGTCCAGCTTGTAATGTCAGTAACATCAACAGAATTTCTCATCTGTGGTGCTGATATTGACACTAGTAACAGCCAGCAGGCCTGCAGGCTGGAGGTTTGTGTTTGACCAGTCAGTGACTTTAAACTCTTCTAAACTCCAGTTTGATGGTTCCAGGATTTTTTTTTTTTTTTTTTTTTTTGTGGCACAGAAAGTAAAACTGCTGAGGATCCTGCGGCTGACATGCAGGTAAAGTCCTGAGTACTCTGAATGGTTCCTTAAAACATTTCTGCAGCACAGAGGCTAAAAATGTCTACCTGGATTACATGTGAAAGCCTTTTCGTGTATGTTTGATATTAACCATGTTTCCTGTGTCTGGTGTGTGTGTGTGTGTGTGTGTGTGTGTGTGTGTGTGTGTTTGCATGTGGTGCATGTGACTATGAGCTGACTGAACGTCTCCTCTCAGTCCTCCACAGCCTCTAGCTGCTCCTTCTTCTTCTCTTTCACTTTCTCTGATGACTTCCTGGACACTTTCTTCTCCCCTGACTCCTTCCCTTCCTTCTCTTTCTTCTCCTTGGAGGACGATTCTTTTTTTGGCTCCTTCTTCACCTCCTCCTTGGGCTCTTTGCTGGACTCCTTCTTTGTCTCCTTGCTCTTCTCTTTGGACGATTCCTTCTTCTCCTTTTTCACCTCCTTTACTGCCTCCTCGGCACCTCCTGCTTTGTCTTTCATGGTCATGTCTGATGGCTGCCCGGACGCCTCCTTCTTCTCCCTGGAATCTTTATCTGAATGAGGAAAGAGAGAAATGGATATTAATGTGCAAACATCGACATATCAGATGGAGAACTCACTAAATAACATTCTGTGTTGAAAATGTTGTGGTTCCAGAAAGTCTCAGCCAATCATTAGCTACATTTACATGGACAAATATTTCTTCAACCTGACAAATCATTCTGATTAGAGATGCTAACTTATATGGACGCTAAATAAAGTGATCTGATAAGATGTGTGTTTACATGCCCCAAAGCATTTAATCAGAATACAACTTTTTTTTGACATGCACAAAGGGGTTCCTGCTGTGAGATGTCTAATCTGTCAGAAATACAGGAGAAGAAGTTTATTTTTCTAATGTTACTGAGAAAATTTAATTTGTTCATTCATTCATTCTTTCATTCATTCATTCGCTCCGCCTGTTAGTACAGTTTTAAAGATGGATCCACATGGTGTCCTGAGAAAACAGTATCTGCGTTTTTTGCTGTTCTTTCTAATTAAGCAGCATCTCAACACATCAGCTAATGTTACCTTCATGTAGGCAAACGTGCAGAAAGAACAGATTTATTCCAACCAGAGAGAAACTATTGGATCAAGCCTTTACATGGTTATTAGGCACTAATATTTTACAACTGAACGGATTATGAAAGGTTCACACCACCCCTCTCAACCTGATTGAAAATTCCTTCCAGTTGGCCTGGATCAGGTCAGTCTCTTCTGATTGAGACAGTTACATGAGGTGTTTTTATTCTGATTGGGCGATTATTACGATTGAGGAATATTAAGGTCCATGTAAACGCTGCTACTATGTTTACATTCACGCTACGCTCCGATTATTTATCTATAATCTAAAGCAAAAATGCGAGTAAGACAAAAACATGGACATAATTAGCAGGAGTCTGCAGTTTGCTAAACACACATGATGCATTGCATAATTATTGCATTGAGGATGAGGAGATTCTGCCTGGTGAGGAAATGCAGGCAGAGGTGGCTTCAACAGTCATGACGTTTACATGTCTGAATACATTGATTTACAGTGATATCATCTAGGTCTGTTACTCAGAGTAAGCGTACTCCGATTCAATTCAATTCAAAAATACTTTATTAGTCCCTCAAGAGGCAATTAAAAGCACCAATTTCAATCTAATTATGGGGTTTACGTGAGCATTTATTGCATTAACCTGTGTATAATCAAAGTTTTAACGTGTATTTAAATGTACTAATGTGTTTACATTAATCTCAGGAAGCAGAAACCTGCTTCTTTCATCAGCACAAGACATGAAGAGAAACCAGCTAACAGCTAGATTTCTACTGATTTCTGCTGATTTCTACTGATTTCTGCTGATTTCTGCTGATGAACCCTGATGTTGATGTTGACTATGTCGACATTTAACTGGTTTCTAACAGTTTTTTTCTTTATATATATATATATGAATGCAAATGCCTGAAGCTTTAAGTCATTTCCCCATATCAAAGGCAGTCAAAAGTATGTAATGTTGAAACCACAAATTACACACACATCACAAATCTCCTGAAAACACGCAAAAACAACTAATATGTAACTTTACAACAACCAGACAAAAACAAAGACAGACAGAAACAGAACTGCTAAAACTATTTTAAGTACAAAAACAACTCCCCAAAATATACTGCACTGAAGTTGTAGTCAAAGTGTGATTAATAAGCAACACATTAACACTAAGTCACTGCTTCAGGAGTGTGTGTGTGTGTGTTAATGTAGACTGATGCTAACACACAGCTAGTCCAAACACAACAGCTATCAGACGTCTTTAGCATCAAGACAAATTGAGCGACAACAGCACCTGTTGCATGACAAAGGACCCCCACTTAACCAGAGTAACTCCGACACACACACACACACACACACCCCAACAGGAGCCCCGCCTCCTCCAGATTGGATTGGCTGTCTGATAAGATGATAACGGCAGCATTGTCTCCCAACAATGAGACGCACTTCTTATCTCCATGAGAACGGAGAGAGCTTAGAGAGACTGGAGACGACAGCTTGGTATCTCACTGTGTGTGTGTGTGTGTGTGTGTGTGTGTGTGGGTGTGTGTGTGTGTGAGTGTATGCGCCTGTGTGTGTGTTTGTGATTTTGTGTGTTCGACTCCACAGAGGCGTTCTAATCAGCGGCTCATCGTCTAGGGCTTACAGAGCTTAGTCTCAAGTGTGTGTGTGTGTGTGTGTTTTCTGTGGTGTTTAGGTCACACTGAGCAGCACTGACACTTGCATCTGTTCACTGCTGTGCTGCTGATGAAGGAATCACTAATTGAAGAGACGTGTAAATGACTCGTATTCTTCCACACCAAGCAGCTTATCTGCCAATCAAAGATCAGGCCCACCTGTCCCCACCTGTCCCCCCAAAACCCTCCACCCTCACACTGGGGCAAATAACTCCAAATAACCTCGTAATGGGGAGACTTCCATTTCCTATGTAACCACACACACACACACACACACACACACACACACACACACACACACAAAACAAATGTACCACATCATGATGGAAATGCTGGAATATGCACAGACACAAAGAAATCCACAAAGTGTTTCTGATGAACATAAAAATCATAAAGTGTCACACAACATGCATCTGCACATACACTTAATAGGACATCTCACAAAAATACACACAAAGTGTGTAAAGAGCAAAACACACGGTGACATGCAAAATCTCTCTTTTGCACGCACACACACACACACACCCAATGGCTTTGGGCTTTTACAGTCAGACATGAAAGTGGGATTTCAGGAAATAAATGTTGGGTTTGGGTGTGTTTGGATCTACGCAATGTACTTGTAGTAGAAAGTTTGTGTGTGTGTGTGATTGTGGGAGGAAAAAAATACACAGACCCCACTGATTAAACACACTTAATAAACGGATCCCTCAAACTAGTACATTTTGGCATCAAATTAATAATAATTAACAAAGAATAACAGTTTTGTCACTTTTATAATCTACAATTATAGCATTAAAATGTGAGATACTACTTTACTCTGAGATATCTGAGAAAATCTGGTCTGACACACACACGTGCACATACTTCAGCTTTGGTGTGTAGCTGATTTAAGGCTTTAGTAAAGTGAAGAGGATGAGTCAGATGAAGAAAAGACTCCAGTAAATGATGTAAGAATTAAACTGAGAACTAAATGATGAAATGATGCAGCACAAACATAGCAGGCGCGCGAGTTTGTGCGTTCAGGTATGTTCTCTTACCACCTTTCTCTGCATATGTGTGTGTGTGTGTGTGTGTGTGTGTGTGTGTGTGTGTGTGTGTGTGTGTGTGTGCGTGTGCGTGTGTGTGTGTATATCAGTGCTCTCATCTGAGCAGACCCGGCGTCATGGGTGGGCATTCGGGGGCATTGCCCGCCCATTTGAACGTCTTGCCCCCCAGATGAAATTGGCAGTTTAAAAACAAAACAAAAAAGAATATACCCACTATCATTTAAGACAACTGTGGTCAAATAAGACAACAGAGAAGTAATTATGCTAATTATCATAGCAGCACAACACAGATGCATCCTCACTACAAAACACGTGACTGCTGTGACTGCTGTCACGTCACTGTCCAGGTGCTGCTGTCAGCAGGCAGAGTGATGACCGGGACTTAATTAGTTATCAGTTAACTCACCTGTTTTCTAAGGTATCTGTGTTCTGTGTTGGAGTATCTGGTTGCTGTATCTTAGTCAGTAACGAGTCTAACAAGGGAACAAAGAGGGCTGC